>QVQW01000119.1:0-56206 GCA_003635345.1 Coniochaeta pulveracea | reverse complement strand
CCCCCCCCCCCCGGTGGTACCCTGAACCTGAAGCAACAAAGTCCCGAAAGGCATGTCAAGGGACTCATCCGTAGGGATTGAGTTTGTTCTGAGCATATTTCCTGGTGCAAAAACATGGTCAATCCCGTAACTCCTCGGCTTGGGTGATGGTTCTTCACCTGTGCCTGTGAAGCCATCCTTCGCTCGCGAAGAGAAGAAGTATTCGCTCCCGTGATCACCTACCAGGTAATCATCTTGTGTAAAGATGCATGTCTAGACACATCGTCTCTCAAACATCTTAAGCATCTGGTGCAGTACTCAAAACCACCACTGGGCCCCTACGAACGCGCAGATCTATTCCAAAGAGTTGGAGATCGGATCTGATGTATGCCAGGTCAAACGACATGTTGGGCGGGTGTTTCTCATGCGAGTGGCAGGGTGACACGAGCGGCATGGTATCAGCCCAACTCTCCGGTCACAGGACCCTCGCCAAGATTAAGCTTCAAAGTACATAGCGATGCCATCATCTGCAAGTATTTGTGTCTGTCAGGGTGTTGGTACCGCCAGAGATGCCTTAGCACGCACCAGGGTGATCGAGGCGGCCTCTGTCTCACATTGTGTCGTAGCCTGGGACAAGGTGCGCCCATTCCCAAGTGTCAGAGCATCCATCCGTAACCAAACCAGGGGCAAATGGATGTCACAGGCCTGATCCCGGCATGTGGTCGCTAACGGTGCAAAAGCCGGATCGAGACAATTGGCCCGTGTCCTCGCCTGGTCATTCTCGATGTGAAGAGGTATGGTACAAGCCGACTAGTCGGCAGTTGTTCACTAGGCACTCTATAAGATTTGAAAAATTAGTTGCGCGATGTTGTTGACGAGGCAATCGCTTCTGAAACAAGACATTTTAGGGGGAGGTGTATGGGTAGGCGAGGGTATATCTGTCTGTTGACGGGTGCCTCAACATAGCTGGAGTCACTCTACCTGCCAGCAAATACTGTACCTACCTCTAGACTGACTTGCTACATCGAAGCAGAAGCTTCGTCCCACTCGCATAATACATTGGCGCATTGTCCTGGGCGATCAATTGCTGTCTGTGCAAATGATGCCCATGAACCCGGCCATCTCTTCCTCGGTCTGTCCCAGAGTTACACATTTCAATTGTATAGACGTACCTAGCGTACCATAGTAGGTACCTTATGCTGTTCCGTTAACCACGCGCTTTCCGCGCTGCCGTTCAACCTTGAAAGCCAGAGCAGATTGCTGCCCCTAGCGCCCAAGCTATCAAACGGGGGTTAGCCTCAGCAATGAGTGACAAGCGTGGGATTAGCTTGCAGTACAGACCCGAAAAGTCCAAGCCATGGCTGACCAAAACAAGGGGTTGTTATAGCGTACTACACTAGGTACGAAGCGCGGTTTGCGGTGTCCACCACGTCCCGTCAACTTTGTGGTACGTACCTGCGCAAATCTGTGCAACGGGGCCATCTCCGTCATCAAGGCCCTGGCTTGACCTCTCAACGCCCTCGGATCAGGCCCCACTCACCCAAATTGTGACAAGTTCCATTCCAGGTTCCTTTCGTGGCCGGCCTGGTCCGGGGATCATCAGTGTGGATGGTGTGGGCTGCTATGGTTCCACTGTGGATTGACGCTGGATCGTCCCTCGTCCCTCGTCAACTTCGGGAGATCCTTCCCAATGTGCGCTCCAGTGCTAGCTCGAGTACCAAGGTACCTCGACGAGTGGCCAACCCACCCACCAAGGCGCCTTCTCACCTTTTACTTAAACTATCGATCCCCTCGTCTTCCCGCTCCCGTCCGCAAGTAGCAGATTCTCCAAACACCAAATCAGACTCTCATTGCTAGCCACGTTGGATATCACATTACTGGCTGTCGAAGTGCCGTCGGTTCTTGGTGCAACGTAATATCGAAGCGACTTGTTCAGATCACGCAACTTATTCGTCCTACCATAATACAATCGCTATCCGCCCTCGGCACCTTGACGACCAAAACGACTGACCACAATACTGCTACTGCATCATTCGAAGTCGCGGCATAATGTTATCAACTCACTACCACCCCCAAACCCAATACGCTCACTATGCCCCTCCATCGCCGCCCCAGGACGACAGCTCCTCGAGATGTTCCCTTCCGTCCATCTCCAATCTGCTAGGACTAGCCGACCAGGGATCACCTACATCAGAGGCATCCTTCCAATCTCAACAACAATCCCAACAACAATCCCAACAACAACAACAACAACAACAACAATGTAGGCCAGGGAGTTCCACTCCTGACCATTCCACTTCACGAGGCTAACATGATTTGGCAGCACATGTCCCCAAGTCAGATACGCGTCCCGGCTCTTCTCACTATGGCAACCCGCCCGTGTCGAGGTCTGCTCTACCGCCAAGCCCTCCCATGACATTAGATACCGCCTTTGAAGGCTACAACTCCCCGTCCACAAAGTCCGTGAGCCAGTTTTCAGCAGCGCCGAGCAGCTATCGCTATGAAGAGTCAACACCACCGCTAGCATACGCCGAGTCGGAGGGTCGAGCGCATATACCAGCTGCCCCGCGCGCACCAGTTCAGACGCCGACATATCAAGCAGTCCAGCAGCCACCACAGCCAGTCCAATACGTTCCCTCAGCATACTTGAGCCAGCCGACCATGCCTTCTTACTATCCGTCTATGCCACAAGCTCCTGCAACACACCAGCCGCCTCAGGTTTCCGCGCTCTACTATCAAAGACCACTGCCACAGGCTTTCCCACCTCCGGTGAACGTATCTGTTGCTGTGCCACCCCCACCTGGTGCCAACCCGTGGGAACACCACCACTACATCTCGCCATCCTCGGCCGCTTCATTCCCTCAGTCCCAAGACCGCTACATCTGCCCGACATGCAGCAAAGCTTTTTCCAGGCCCAGCTCGTTGCGAATCCACAGCCACTCACATACTGGAGAGAAGCCGTTCAAGTGCCCTCACGCCGGATGCGGGAAGGCATTCAGCGTGCGGAGCAACATGAAACGGCATGAGCGTGGTTGCCACAACGTTGTCGAATCCACCAGCAACGGCTCGGCCTTGGCTGCCTAACCACCTTACTCTTACCGTCCTCCCGACCAGCACGCATGGGAGACACGTTAAGATTGCAACGTACGAACGAATGAATACACCATCCAGGGTAGTACGAGGGGAGCTTCGTACAATCGCCGTACCAGTCGGAATCACGAGAGCATGGAAACCAGTTAGCATTTTCATCGGCGTTACAGGGGCGGACAGACAGCTTGTCTTGAGAGTGGGTTTCGGAGTTCAGCGGTTGCTTGGGTTTTTAAATGGCGTTGTGCCTCGGCGAATACCGTATCTGGTCGCTTGTACATGGATAGGATTTTGATGGATCGTGCACTCTATTATGGATGCATAGCACGCACGAGGCTTGCACGCACGAGCTTCAAGACGGATGGAAGGTAAATTTGGACCTACACACAAACACCCTTGTACACTCTACAAGAAAGACGGAAGGTCACACAAGGCACAGGTGGTAAGGGGTCCGGCTGAGTCGCCGGCAAGGCCATAGCAAGCCAATGAAAAAAAAGAAGATCTTACCAGACATAACTTTTGACACTTGCGGATGTCTACTGCGTAGTCCAGGTGCAGCGCTAAAGGTGAGCCTGCGACGATCGATATCTCCTGCTACTCTAACTGTCTTACCTTGGCGTCCTGTGTGTCTCGGTTTAGGACGTATGCCCTTTAGCGCATAGGATCCTTAAGGGACGCAGCCATTGTCAGGTCAGCGCACCAACAGCACTTATTCTAGGACGGAACTTTTGTATCGACAATCTCACACCCCAGCGCCTGCAGGCAGTGATGGTTGATGGACCGACCATGGCCTAGGATTTACGGTACAATATCCGACGAGTGGGTTGTGTCGTGTTGTGTTGGTCGATCCTGACCATCCGGTGCCAGGGCAGGGGTGCGGCAGTTGGGATCGAATATTTGTTCCTTGCCGAGCACGGGCTATTTGATTTAAGGTAGCCAATACACGTGTAGTCCCTGATACTAGTTCGCGGACCATGACTGCTGCTCTTGCTTCCCTTTCGCCGGATCGGGCAACGACTCCAACGGCTGATTTGCCAGACAGGTCCTGTCGCCGGTCAGACTATCGAAGCTGGTGTCCTGACCTCGACAATGGAGATCGCATGAGACGACTCGGATATGACGGTCCATTTTTCTCAGCGATATGCGAGAACGGTGGGTACCCGGTCGAGACTACGTAGGCACCGTAGTGGAGGAAGCAGGCATTCTTCAATCTTCAGCTTTTGGTCAATTCTGACAAGTGAATCTCACTAATAAGGTTGAGAACTCCAAGCAACTGATGACTCGAGCCGAGGGGTCTGAATTGACTGCATATCATTCGCGGTCAAGGTCAGAGATTACTTGACTATCGCCCCTTACTGACTGATAATGGTGTGGACGAAGTGGGATGCCATGCTTCGTAAGAGAATTCTTTTTTTTTTTTCATCTCAGGGATGGAGAGGATGGAAGCGGTGTTGAAGTGGACCGAGTGATCTTCATCTCATATCCGGGGGTATGGCCTGTCTGATTCTCTTCTAGCGGGGTTCTAGTGGCTCTGCTCTCCACTGCAACATGGCCCAGCTCTTCATTTTGTACACGTTGTATGTTCCAGCTAGACTTTTCTTTGTTCCTGACAATCGGGGCCCAGCAATTATTCGGAAGTGTCGCTTCACCTCGGGACGTGACTTCACTTCCGGGGTGTGTCATGCCTGCATGAGTCGTTCATGAGCCGACAACCGACAATCCAGGTCACGTAATGACTGCCTCCTGTATCCCTCTCGTTAGTCGTATCGCAGTCCCTCCTAGCATTCCTGGCACCAAAGCTGGGATACCGGGAGAGTTGACAGAAATAGTTAAGGTATTAATTACGTGGTACCTGACGGTAGCCTCATGTGCCGTTTACGGACCGACACATCACCGGCCAAATTCGTGTTGACATATTACGTCAGGGGTTAGTTCCGGGTCGATCTTCCACTTCTGGCCCATCCCGACCGCCAGGAGCAGATAGTTACGCTAATGGGGCGGTAGGATCAACCTCCAGGTACGTATGCAGTGCTACGCACATTCAAGGAGGACTACTTGCGGAATATTCAAGCTTGTGGTCAGACTGCGTGATATTGTCATGAACCCCAGGCAGCCGTGCCGTTCCAGTAACCCTGGCACGTACTGCGTACCTGGATGCCAAAGCTCAGGTGGCTAGCTTTCCACCTTCAGCCTCCAGCTTATTCATGTTGACCGAAAGTGAAAGGATATACCCCACGTCACGTCACTTGCCGCAGCATATGGCATCCAGGTGTCCTATAGTACTACTTCCACCATCCTTGAGAATGCAGGGCCGACATATTGACACTGAAACATCCGAGGACTCACCTATTCTTATACATGATACAACCCCGTCCATAGAACCAGATGGCTACGAACGCGTTCAGCAGTAAAAGCGTGTCTACAGCAGTAAGATCGTGTCTACAGCAAGCGTGCCTAAGCCTCCACATGATCACCTCGTACGGGCCACGGCACTCCGCTCGCAATTCGACGAGTGATTTGGTGAAACTTCTACAGCGCAAGCGAGGGTTCAGCGATGCAACCCGACTCCGTAACGGCGTCGCGCTCGGACCGGGGTCTTTTTCTTTGGGGTCTCGGCCCAGACGTGGCCAGAGCGCCATGATCGACGCTTCCCCTCGGCTATATCAGCAGGGTGACGATCGCTAAGCCGCAAGGGGACCCAGCTCCGTGTCTCATCACACATGTCTTCGAATCATAGCGCCAGCTACCTGTGAGCTATGTCCTTTCAGTCGTTGTTTACGTGGGTGAACACGATGCGTACCTGTAGCGACGCGACAAACAATTGAACTCCTCTGCATCTGAACGTTGTGCGGCCGTCTGTGGATCACGGTATCTGTGCCCAAATGCCTTCCTGACAGAAATCGGGAACTGTGTGTTGGACACATGGGGCTCTGGCCCGAGGTTCAAGGATGTCCCTAGGATGGAACACTCGTTGGAACACTGACAGACTCCGTGTACGTAAGTACCTATTAGCTTGTGGCTCGACACCAGGTCACTCGCGCCCAGCGTAGAATGACGTTCGACACTCCATGGTCAACGGATAAGGTACCGGACAGGTAGTGATGAAATCGAACCATCACCCTCTTAAAAGTTGCTTTTGCTCAGCCGCTCTAAATGGACGCTGAGATGTGATGAGGGGCACGAGGCTGCGAAAATGTCCGGTCGGCGCGCGCAGCTCCTTGCTACAAGGCCAGTGTTTCAAGTGGTCCAATCAGCCCCACTTGGTCTCACGAATGTCTTATTACCCTCGTCCGATCAACCTGCAAAGCAACGCAGTAGAGGCCATAGAGGAACATCCTGAAATGTGTGCTATGATGTTGGAAAGCGCCCTTGGCAAGCTGGCTGCTGCGAACGGTCAGAGAGCAATGCCATGAACAGAAAGCAGCTTGTGAGACGCATGTTGTGCATGGAGCAGAGCATTCCTGCCTGTGTATCGTTCGACCAAGACTGACAATCGCCTACATAGGTACTGATAGTCTGACACTTGACTGCCTTGAGTGACGGATGAATCTTGCCTAAACGGTCTACGGTCTAGTAGCTAGAGTGATATCACCATCGTGATCATCATTCTCTACCTGTCCTGGTGTCTGCTTTAAGTACAAACAACAGAGAGCAATTGGTTTGGTTGGATGACCAGGCTTCGACCGGCCCTTGAACTCTTTCCCGGCAGATCAGAAGTGGAGCGCGAGGAATACCCGTGCAGGGTATCGGCTGCTGCGAAAGCTTGTAAACAGGTTACTCGATGCTCTGGCATACAGGTATCATGGGTTCCCCCTCTATCCGTACTCTCTACGGGTTTCGTGTTCGTACCCTAAGTTTTTGAGGGGCGGGCAGAACCGACAGCACCGCATGTTGTTACTTCGGGAACTCATGGTTTGGGATTGGTTTGGGGAACAGATGTCCATGGCGATCCGTGACAGTGGACGAAGCCAAAAATAGCGCGACATGGCTTTGGTACACCAGACGTCACCAATTGGGGCCTTTAACCCACCAGGGAGCCTTGTAGGTCGATCTTGTCGTGTGAACCGTTCCACCCGTCCTTTCGTAGTCACGGCCTAGTCTAGCCTAGGGACCTGGAATGCAGAGAGGATAAGGAGAGCAAGGAACGCAAACCCGCCTCCTGATGAGGACGTCGCGCGATCGCCTACTATGCTACTACCACAAAGCGTGTTGAGTTTATTGCTACAAGTAAGCGCGCTTGTCTGTGAGACACCACGTCATAACCCGAAGCAATGCAACTTCTTTCTAGCCGGAGGCTAGTGTATCTGGGGGTTTTTGGGACGGGCTGGCAAGGAAGACCAAAAGAGGTTGGAGCTGTATATGATTTAGTCTACTCCAAGTGCCACATCGGTGTCACTATGGTAACAAGTAAACAATTTAAACAGAATCAACCAACTGCGCGTAACTTCCGGCGTCGCACAGTGACTTGTTTGACAGTCAATGCGAGCCAGCCTTCTGGCTGCTTAACTACCTCTTCTGCTTAGTAGTTCTGCTCGTCGTTCCAGTAAAGCGTGTCATGAAGGACCCTAACCCCTCGTTAGCACAAACACTGTCACCAGTTGGGCGGAAGGGATCAAACTGACTCTGGACCCGTAGCCCTCAACTCCCATCCGAATGTGAGTCTGATGTACTGAATCAGGTGGCTCGCCACCTTGATCGCGCCGACATCAGTCGGGTGCCACTGTGGACCGATGTCGTTGTGCTGCAGGATACCCGTGGTGTTGAAGTAGTGCACAAACGGATCCGCCCTCGTGCTCAACACAGTAGTCTTGTTCTTTGTGCCGTCCCAGACGACCGGGGCGGTGAGATAGGCGTCCGAGTTGAAGTATTCTACCATGGCGTATATTTCCTTCTCAAAGCCCTGGGAGGCGCTGGGGAAGTAGGAGTTGCCTGCTTGGTAGAAGCCGAGCCAGAGGGACTGGAGTATATACATGTTAGCAGCGGCGTGCCGAGGGACTGAGAGGACGAGACAAAAAGAAAAGGAATTACCATGACGACGACTTGGGCACGGGGCCACTTTCCGTGAACCCCTTCGATGAGCTTGGTTAGGGCGTCGATGTAGCTTGCCGTCGACACGTTGTTGGCAGTGTTCTGGTCATTTGTGCCAATGTTGATGACCACGATGTCGGCTGCCGGGTGCTTGCAGAAGTTCCATGGCTCAGGCTTGTCTAACTCTGGGTCAGCCGTCATGGCTCAACATGGGTTGGAATTACAAGAACAGTACTTGCCGCCATACATAACAGAGGCTCGGTAGCTGGTGTCGCTCGTGTAGAACCATTGATGCATCTGACCCCTGGGATTGCCCCAACAGTCCTGGTCCGCAGCACAGATGCCCGGGTAAGCGGTGATGGAGTATTCGGTGTCTCCCAACCCAGCTCCAAGAGCGTAACCCCAGCTTGACAATCCCTCGTAGGAGGTGTACATGCCAGAAGCCAAACTGTCGCCGATCACTTCGAGCCTCCGACTAGCAGGTGAGACCTTGACAAGCTTCTCGCCCTTCGCGACATGTACCTGGTCGATCTGGACACCGTACGCCCAGTTTGTCACCCTCAACTCGAAGGTCAAAGGATTATATGGCCATGTCTCACTAACGCCAGCTGTGTCTTTGCTAACAAACAGGTGTGTGCCGCTGGCTGTAACGTTGGTGAATTGCCAGTCCATCCCACCGATCCGGTAGCCCACCAGCACACCATCGCTGGTCCAGTTCCCAAAGCTGATCGCAACCGTGCTGCCGGTGAAGCCGAACTTCAGGCCAGGGGCTCTGTGTTGTACGTCAGTGTCTTCAACGACCGAGAGAACTTGCCCAAGCTCGAAGGCACTTACGACCACCATGATACGTGCTTCGAGTCCCACCTACCCTGGTAGGATATTTCACTGGCGTTGGCAGCATAGCTGGTGAAGGAAGTGGCGTCTAGGTCAAATTTGGTATTGGGATAGCTGGTAACCTTTTCTTGGCCGTTCATCAAGATAGTACCAGCTACTAGCGGCAGCAATCCAAACAACTGAGCGGTCGTGAATCCCAACATGGTTCCAATACCACAGTGATCGAAGGCGAGGACGAATGGTCTGATACTCTCTCGACCCCTAACAGGTGGAGACACCCAGGACTTATACCACCAGGCATACTGCATCTACGCGACATCTCTGACGACTTTCGCATATCCATGCTCCGAGAGAGTGGGGAAGGTAAGATGAACTTGAATAGTCAGAGTTGTATACACCAATTGTAGGTAGGCTATTAGCCAGACATTGGTTCGGGACGGTATGCCGCAACTTGGCACTGCGATGGTACCTGCAGCTTGGCTCTTCTCCAGGTCGATCCGTCAAACAAGACACATTGTGGCCCGCGGTCACTGGCACCCTGTAACCTGGAAACAGCTTCTGATGATGGAACAAAGTTGGGCACGGAGGAAACGTCTCCGATCCCCCTTTTAGGCTGGCCACTGACACCACGCGCACCGGGAGGTTACGGGTTTGTAGTGTCAAGCTGTCACAGTAGACCTTATCATCAGGGCCGCCGACGCGCAAGACCACCTTCTCACTCGGCTCATCGTCTGGTCCGATCCAGAAGGTTATCTCTTCCCCCAATCCCGGTATTTCTGGAGACCAGCCCCGAGTGAGCCGTCCACGCCCAATTCGAACAGGATACGGAGTTCCTCTGGAGAAATGATAGTGCCGCTTACCTGCTCTCGTGCGTGTTCTCTCAGTGCGGCCTCGCTAACGGTGACGTGTCCGTTGAACTTTGAGTGCGCGATCCTCCTGATCGGCCAGCGCCGCCGTTGGTTACTCGTAGCCCTCTTCGCTCTCCTTCTCCCGGGGTACACGGAGTCTACGTTCCCCGTCGAGCTTGAGCAGTGGTACGAACTCCTCTCAACGCATGAGAAGGTCCGTAGGCTCCGACGGCCGGCCTATGACATCCAAAAAGCCTACGAGGCCGCAAGACATGTTTGAGCTTCTCCGGAAGAATCTGGTCTTCGGCCGGCTCCCAATCCTCATCGAGCACCCAAGTTCGCCATGATGCCTCTATGGATAAAAGCGGGCTTCCAGAGCACGACGGTTATTCGCCGCTAAACTAGAGCAGTACGCCTCAAGGGCCCGACTTGAGCTCGTCTCTGCTGGATAACATGCCAACCTACTGGATAGTCCTTTTTAGATTGATAGCAAAAGTCCCACATGATTATGGTCCCTATAGTCGTACGTATTGATGTCTGTTTGTGTGGCAACATAACGCTGACTGGGAAGGTGGAATTCGAAAGGTAACCTGGAAGTTAGGCTGCAGACAGGGAGACAATGAGGTCATTGTAGTTTTGTGAGTCAAACTGAGCTAGCACCCGGCAAACTGAACTCTTACCCACAACAATCCGTCAGTTTCCATGGACAACACAACTCGAATTAAGGCTGGGAAACCAAGTCAAACCTGCAACAGGTAGAGATGTGTCCCCAAGGAAGAGTGCAGTCGCCGTCGGGAGAAGGCACCATTGGCGCAACGATTAGAGGCGTGATACCCACGGATCCCGTGTGTATGGAGGCTCTCAGTGTCGCACACGCTTCCCTCCCAGCTTCAATTCTCTACCACAGTCTTCGCGTCTATTTGTACGCGACGGTGTTCTGGGAGAGAAATGACACAAGCGATGAGCCGGTGAGCCCTCTCCGACCAGTGCCAGCCATGATTCGAAACATGTTCATCGCTTGCATCTTCCATGATATCGGCGTCTCTGCAGCGTACGATGGAAACCAAGAGCGCTTCGAGGTTACGGGCGCGGACGCCGCGGTGAACATGATGCGCCGTTATGGAGAGAGTGAGGAGTCTATGCGAGAGGTGTGGCTGGCCATCTCGCTGCACACCAGCCCAGGAATCGCCGAGAGGCTTGGTGGCATGGCAAGGGCGCTGCGGTTGGCGGTGAGGGCAGATTTTGGTTCCTTCCCGGTCCCGGACTTGGGTAATTTCCACGGCGAGGAATGGGCATCTGCAGCAGGGTGGGAGCTGATTGACAAAGAGCTTCCTCGGCTGGATATTGAGAAGGACCTGGGTGATGCCGTAGTGCGCGCGGGCTTGGATCGCCCCGAGAAAGCTCCCCCGGCGTCATGGCCAGGAGACCTGGTACGAGCCAAGAAGGAAGACCCAGATTGGGAGGGAGTCAATAAGGCTTTTTGAAGCGCGCGGACGCCGGCAGAACCCTCCTGTACTCGCCTAGGTGATATGGCAAGAGATTCCGGAGGTCTGCTGCCCGAGTCCAACACCGACATCCTTCTCGTGCTGGCAAGGTCAGGTCATCCGGTGCCGTTCATGTTCAGCAGGTTGGGACCTATGAGGATGGATGGAAGCAGGCCTCGGAACAGGTGCTCACAAAGGCGAGGAACCTGGTCCATGTCACCATCATTCCCCGGTTTCAGCATACCGTAGGGTGACCCGCGTTTTACACATCGCTCGAAGGACAGGTCCGCGAAAAGACACATGGGGATAGCGAGGTTTCCTGGCAGGTTCCGAGCCGACTTGGAGATGAAGCGCCATGAAATGTCTAATGAGCGAGATCTTGAAGGTGATATACCTGCCAAGTGCTCTCTATACGGTTCGAGTGCCTCTCAGTCTCTCAATGCAAAATTAAACGTTGTAGAAGGAAGCTGCTTTGCGGCAGATATCGCACTGTTGCGGACCAGAAGTAGTTGAGGGGTACCTACACAAGGTACCTTAAGTTGTACCTCAGAGGCACGATTAGCGCATCATCAATCTCAAACGCGAAGGAACCGGACACCCGAAACCTACCCGTGAATGTAAAGGTTCAGGATGTTTACACATCGTCTGGTCATTATCAATGGACCAACAAATAAACTCTCAGTCTTCCGCTCATGACTTGACCTGCAGATGCTAGAAAATGGGCATTTGGTTTAGGTGCACCTGTACGCGTCGTCCATCCCACTCTCGAACCGACAACCCCGCCATTTCCCCCTTGTCCCCAAACGCTTCATGGCGAAACACGATTAGTTTCTGTGGAGGGTTACCTGCGAACTAAGTAATCTCTCGGTGTGCAAAGCCAACGCCGAAGGGGGTTCAAATCGTTGCAACAACCATCTTGAACAGATTCCGACAGGCCCCTCCTTCTTATCTGTTACCCCGACCACACACCGTGGAATCCAACACCTGTAGTGTAGCGACCGACGGCGCCACTTCTCGACTACCGCCTACCGTCCGACTGAAACTGTGCCTCTGCCTCGCCATGAACCCAAGTGCGATGACGAATACTTCCACATCGAAACAATGAGGCCGCGTGCGTCGCCATCGTCGCAGACGGCTTCAGCAACGGGCACCCAACCCGACGGTACACCGTCATCCTTTAGTGCGCATCGTCCGTCGAGCTTCCATAACTTGATTGCCGTACCATTGTATATCGAACAAAACGCCACGCATACACTGCCTCCTGGCTCCGCAAACCCTTCAAGCGACCCTTCGTACTTTTCACTTGGGCGACGAGGGCGACGACGGTACCGGCCTGTGACACGACGGCAGGTTCACGATTGCACCGTCCCCTTGGAAGAACACGCCCAGCTGAACGAAAGTTCTCCATCTGCATAACTGGTCCCCACCTTAGCGCGGCGATCTACAACGCTCCTCGGGCGGGCCCGATCCCGCATACACAATAGGGCTCATTCTCCACCACCCGGTGCTGCGGCTTCGGTTCTCCACGCCGGGAGTGCCGCTGCCATGTCGACTACGCAGGCAAACGCAGTGCCGGATACACAGCTGGGCCTTGACAATGACGAGATCGCTCTGCTGCGACACCATCAACAACAGGCGGCGGCGGCAGCCGCAGGCTCCTCTTCCTCCCGCGCCGCCAGTCGAGCCTCTTCTCAGGGTGTCTTGATGATCGACAGCAGTTCTCTTAGTGCACTGGGACGCCACTTCGACCGAGTCATGCAGCATATCCAACAGCAGCTTGAGTACCTGTCGACCCAAGCAGAAATCGTGACAATGCAGGTCTACGACCAGGCGGGGGAACTGGTTGACAACGCCGATCAGGAGATCGCGCGCTACAACCAGATCATTGCGCAGATCGACGAGCTAGAGGTCGACTTTGACAGGATACGACACATCCGTGACATTGTCAAGGACTTTCGACGTCGTGCCGAACAGTTGGAACGGGATCTGGAATCCGCGGAAAGGGGGAGCGGCTCCAGAAGGGAAGGTCATCACAGACATGGCCACCACTCCAGTCGACACGGGCATTCGGGATCTGGAAAGCATCGCCATCACTAAGCGAGAAGGGAGAAGAAACACATACTGCCTGGAAGATGGACGACACGCGACAATACGAAAGAGAAAAGACGCAAAACAAGGAGGGGAAAAGAGACAGCACGAGGACGGAAGACAGTTAGGGTCTCACGACCGAAACCACGTTCGAGACGTGGACACGCGACGATCCTGAGACAAATCCAGATCGGAAGTGGCCACGGTCTCCCTTGCTTGGAAGACGGAGAAGGAGCGGGTACTACAGCACCGCCCGGCCTGCAAAGGCAATTTGTGCATAACAGGATTGGAACATAACTGCTGCCCCTGACATGAGGGGACTATAGCGGAGGGGGACACGAGTCTCTCTTCCTGAGATTGATGAGCCCCACGGCTCGAAAAAGCATTTGAAGAAGGAAATAGCCTCACGGCTGTTGGATTTGATGACGTTTCATTTGTTCTTTGCGTCTTGCTTTTACACCTACTACGTTGTGTCTCCCGGATTGTCTTACTGATCTTGGTAAGGTGCAAATGTTCTTTTCGTTCCTACCAAAATGCACAACGATATACCCCCCTTTTCTCGCACCTATTCAAACTCTTATGCTCTTCTGTTCCTCTTGGGCCGTCTACAGATGTACTGAAAGCCCAGGGCACGCCCTAATCTCAACCTACCTCGACAGCTTCCCTGAATCAGGGTCACTGAACGCATTCAGTAATACGCGTGCTTGGAATTCTATGATGGGTTCTGCACGAGACATAGTCTGTGATTTTTAGTAGCAGGACTCTCAACAATTTCTTCTGAGCTGTCAGACACCCGCTGTGGCTACTGAGACCTCCAGAAGTACTTGTACCCTACTTTAGATATCTAGGCCAGACCATCCCAGTGGGCACGCTTAGAAACCCGCAACGCCTTGCTTAAATCAGGAAAGTCATAGGAAGGGAAAATAAAGACCTAAGCATCCTCCATGTCCACATCGTCATCAAAAACCACAACCGAGTGGTCCTCCCGCTGCTTCCTTCGATACCGCACAGCAGCACAATCCTTGATCCTTGCCTCGTAGTCCAACATCTCCTTGGCCTGGGCCGCCAGTTCCTTGATCTGGTGCTTGACCATCTTCGTCAGAATCCCGATCCAGCCTGCATGAGGCTTGCATTTCTTCTTGGTGCACATCACGATCGTTATCGCCTCGACGGTCTTGTCGCTGGGTAGCTCCAACTTTCCGGCCCTGAGAATGGCTTCACCTGGCTGGCCGGGCGCCGTGAAGGCCGCAAAGGAAGCGGGGGCGCCGACAGTGTCGAGGCGGTAGTCGTAGCCGCAGAAGTCCTTGGTAATGGTGGGATAGGAGGCGGACTGGACGAGAGACTCGCGGTTCTTGATGGCGTAGTCGATCATGGCGAGCATCTTGCGGGAGAGCACTATCTCCTCGCCTAGCTTGTGCCGCTCGGCAGCCGAGCGGGCAAGGAGGGTGGACTCTTCGTTGGTGAAGACCTTGTGGGTGGGGGTGGTCTCCCAGAAATTGGGAGGAATGCCTGGCTTCGGTTAGTCTTGACCTAGAAACCCAACATGTGTAGAAGTAGTATGGGGGCGCTGATGACATACCAAACGGCTCATAACCCAACTTCCATCCATCTGCGCTCTCGGCTTTGGGATATGACGAGTTGCCGAGTAAACCCATAAACTCCCCTTGAGTTAAGGCATCCGCGCCACCATGCTTCTTCTTGGGTAGCGCCGCGATCAGCTGCTCCCACCAGGCTTGGCAATGCTCGTCCGAGCAGAACTTGCTCCCCTCCTCAGCCCTCTCGATAACCTCACCATACATCCTAGCCGGCCGTTGGCACCCTCTATAAGCGCACGTCTTCTTGTACCGAGTCACGTGGAGGTTACCATCTGTGCAGTTGGGGCAGATGTACTGCTGCACCAAGTTCTCACCCGTATACTTGTCCATCCCGATGCATTCGCCGTGGAACCAGTCCTCACAGCGTTCACAGGCAATCATGAAGCGATGATTATCCGGCCCCCGGCAGATGCAGTACGGTCCGCTGTCGGACTCATCTTCCTCGTCCCCACCGTCGGCTTCGTCTTCCTCGTCCTCAAGTGCTGCGTTTACTGAGCCGTCGTCTGCCGTTGCTGGCCTTGCATCTTTCTTTTTGGCGGCTGCTGCTGCTTTGCTCTTCTTACTGCCCGGTCCTGATTTGCCTCCCCCTCGCTTGGGTGCCTTGACGGGATTTGCTGTGCCTTTCTTCCTGCCTTTGAGTGAAGTAGCAGCTGGTGCTGGTTTTAATGGTGGTGCCCCTACCGGGGGCGGTGAGTTGGCCGCCCTGCTGCTGCTTCGACCAGCAGGCCTCATCTCGTCATCTGTTTGGTTGCCGCCAAATCCTGTTTGGGAAAGGCTGCCTCTCCTGGCTGGTGAGGAGGAGTTTTGTCTGTTTTCTTGTTGGGCGGGCGACAAGCCAGAAAGATTCGAAGTTGGTCTTTGGCTGAGTGTTTCACCGTCCACGCCGTCAAACATCGTCTCCACTCGCTCTTGCTTGATAGAAACCATGTTCCTGTCGCTTGAGTCCCCTGGCGTGGCTACTATGAAATGTGAAGTAGTGTAGTTCATGGATTACTGTATAAATATGGGTTCATGCGCGCCTATTTGTGCAAGGAAACACCACGTGTCGACGTGTCTGAAAAACTGCGGCCTCTACAGGGGTATCAGCATCAAGTTCAGATCTTCTGAAGCTTTTTGTGTTCTGGCGATTAACCTGGACAGTGTGTTGAAATGTATATTTGATGAGACCGCTAGATGCATTTCCCAGAACGTGGAGGCGAAACAAACCAAATATGCAGCTAACCCAACGTTGCGCGCTGTATGTATGCCTCTAACCGAGCAGTGCCTGCATGTCGATCATGAGATTTTGGAGGTTCCATGCGTGGCCCACAGTCAGGATCACCCCCATTTCCAATCAACACAGAACTGTTACTGCTGGTCGACAGCTCCCCTACACAAGATGCAGAGAATCCCGCGCGCACTTGCGCCGTCCCGTCCTCTTCTCGACGAACTCTTCAATACCCAGACCCGACAATGCCGGCGGTTACTTTCGTCGCAAAGCAGTCAGGTTGCGCGGCGACCAGCAGCAGCACAAGGCCTTGCGCCCTCGCAACGATACAGGCCGCTGGTCCAGAAGAGGTTTAAGTACAAAACCGTGGAGGAAGCCAAGAGCAGGTACAGATCAGGCGTATGTAGCGACATCCCAAACCTCTCCTCATCCACCTTCATCTTCACACGCCGACTAACGGTTCCCTCCTCCTGACAGCCTTTCTCCTGGAAAGCCGGCCTCCTCTTCATTCTTACCGGCGGTGGTTTACTCTGGTACTTTGAGTCTGAAAAGCAGCGCATGCAGAGGAAGCGACTAGCCGAAGCGAACAAGGGTGTAGGCAAACCCAAGGTTGGCGGACCTTTCAGCCTCATCGACCAGAACGGTAATACCGTGACCGACGCCGATCTCAAGGGACGCTATTCCCTTGTCTACTTTGGCTTCACGCACTGTCCCGACATTTGCCCCGAAGAACTGGATAAGATGGCGCGGATGTTTGACGTTGTCGAGGCCGATAGACCAGGTGCCCTGTTGCCGGTCTTCGTGACCTGTGATCCGGCAAGAGACGATCCCCAGGTGTTGAAGGAGTATCTCAGCGAATTCCATCCGAGATTTATTGGGCTGACGGGCACATACGACCAGATCAAGTCCATGTGCAAGGCGTATCGGGTTTACTTCAGTACGCCGCCCGAGGTGAAACCCGGACAGGATTATCTGGTGGATCACAGCATCTACTTCTACTTGATGGATCCGGAAGGAGATTTCGTAGAAGCATTAGGACGGCAGCACTCCCCCGAGCAGGCTGCCAAGATCATCTTGGACCATATGAAGGACTGGAAAGGTGCATTGAGAAAGTAAAGCTTCATCCAGCAGGTTGTGTCAGAGATGATACATGGATGACGCTAGGGGTCTACGGATTCACATGTAAGAGAGTGCCTGTATAATATATGTTACTGTACATTACCATAGAGCCATGAAAGCTAGCCTTCCGCCAGCTCAGCGCAGGATCGTCTTGTCAAGAACCACGATGAACTATACCGGATTAGTTTGCACATCTGGATGTACTCACGCTTTGCCATATCCGTGGATTCTACCGGCCTTCGAGTATGAAGAGCGCTTCTAAAGGTAGTTCATTTCTCTTTACTCTCATTCTAAGGACTCGGCTCCATCCAATCCTCCGTCTCTGATAAAACCGGGTGGTTACCTTGGTGATACCTAGCCCCTACATTAGGTACGGCTAGAGGTACCTAAGTACCAACCTACGTCACTTCTTAGCCACAATGTGGCGTTTGAGGTACCCCTCCAAATGCGGTCATCGCGCATGTTCCGTCCCGATTGCTGGATCCCTGGCATTTGCATGGACCTGCCATGGAAACTATTGCAGCCGAGTTGAAATATTTCCTAGATAAGCCCGAAGTAAACGACCCGGACCCTGACAGAATCTCTTATCTCAACCCCTCTTCCCACCATCACATGCTCCAACACACAGATTGAGACTGGCCTCCGCCAACAGGTCATTTCTGAGATATTCTGCGCTACTAATACTTCTTGGAGGTCATCAGGTGTCTACGCGCCCATAGATTAACTATGTCGAATCCAACGCCTCCAGGGTCCGGATTGCTGATGCGATCCGCGCTTAAGAATGAGGATGATGCAACATATACACCGCCAGGCAGCGCATCCACGAAAGGTTCGTCCATCTTCAATCTTTGTAATCGGTCCCCGAAACCGTGGTGGACTCTGTGCTCTGGTCTAAGTCGCTACAAGACCTAGGAAAGCCGGGCCAGCAAGCCATAACCTGAGGGACGAGTTGGACGAGCGGTTAACAAGTTCGTAGCTGTACAGATCACGGAGCCGCCGCAATTGACTGCGTCTCCCGGAGAAGTCACCCCTAAGAAGCACTATCCTGCGAGCAGTTCACGACGTCTAAGCGGACGGCCAGCTCTGCCGGGCGCTAACTCGTCGAGGAGCTCCTTCATCAGTCAAAGCAGCCTGGAAGGGCTGGCCAACGCCATGAACGGCACACCCCCTCCAGGAACGGAAGGCTTCGATACCGCTTCGCGTCGTCACCGCATGGACCGTGTTAGTGAAAAGCTTGTCCATCAGGTTGTGGAATGGCTGGATCGAGAGAAAACGAAAAGGGAGATTAGGAAGTCCAAATTTAGGGTGTCGTCGCGTCGCAAGTCCAAATCACCACCCACTGCTCAAGATGGAGCTGGCTCTGGCACGGCGACTCCGTCTGCTAGCCGTAGCCGGGCAGCCTCGGTCGACTCCCACTCCAGTGAGGTGAGTCTGGACAGACTGCAACGAATTGTGGATGATACGGTGGCCGCCCTTGGGCTTGACAAAAGCCCTCGCCTCGGAAGAAAGCACAGCAAGAGAAATACGTCGCACAGATCTCTGACAAAAGCGGCCTCGTCCGACACGGAATACTACGACAACAATGACATTCTGGTACCGAGTTGTGACGGGTTCTTGGACAACTCCAAATCCCTGGCCTATAGTGGAGGCCAATCATCACGGGGAGCCGACGATGCGGCATCTATCTCGAGTCGTAAAGAAGACAAGGAAAGACAGGCATGGTTAACATTCAAGAATGAGATTATCCGGCTGGCGCATACGCTGCGACTGAAAGGTTGGAGACGTGTGCCGCTGGAAAGCGGAGACCGTATTTCGGTTGAGCGCCTTAGCGGAGCACTCACCAACGCCGTCTACGTTGTGACGCCACCCGAAGACCTACCAGTTGAGGAGGGAAAGAAGTCGCCGGCCAAGGTGCTGCTGAGAATCTATGGCCCGCAGGTGGATATTGATCGGGAGCAGGAACTGAGCATGCTGAGGCGGCTTGCACGAAAGAAGATCGGACCAAGGCTACTGGGGACGTTTCTCAATGGGCGATTTGAGCAGTTCTTCAACGCTACGACGCTCACCTATGCGAACCTCAGGGAGCCTGAGACGTCCAAACAGATTGCCAAACGGATGCGGGAACTGCACGACGGGATCGACCTTACCGACGAAGAGAGGCTTGGAGGGCCCGCTGTCTGGAGGAACTGGGACCGGTGGGTGGACCAGGCAGAACGAAGAGTCACGACCTTGGACAATTACATCAAGCAGGGACGCAGAGGCTCGATTCGGAATTCCGGCGATGCTTGGAAAGCTCGTGGCCTAGTCTGCGGGGTAGAGTGGGCATTCTTCAGAGCGACAGTGGAAAGGTATCGCGCGTATCTGGAGGACTACTATGGCGGCCAGTCAAAGATCCGCGAGAAACTCGTCTTTGCCCACAACGACACCCAGTACGGCAACATTCTCCGCCTTCGGCCCGAGGACGAGAAGTCCCCCCTTCTTCAACCAGCCAACGAACACAAACAACTCATCGTCATAGACTTCGAGTACGCCGGTGCCAACACGCCAGGACTAGAATTCGCAAATCACTTCACGGAATGGGCGTACAACTACCACGATGCCGTTGCCGCCTATGCTTGCAACACCGCCGCCTACCCCACTCCCGAACAACAACACCGTTTCATCCGCGCCTATGTCGACCACCACGCCCGCCGATCCTCTTTCACCACCCATTCGACCACTAATCCCTCCACACCAGCCACGTCCTCTACGCCAGCCCTCCATCACACCCCGTCCACCTCATCGATAGCGGAATTCATGCTTGACGCTCGCGTCCCACCGGGCGGCTGGAGTGAAACCGAAACCCGCCGCGAGAGGGAAGTGGAAGACCGGGTTCAGACCCTGATGAAGGAAACCCGTCTCTGGCGGATAGCCAACAGTGCGCACTGGATTGCATGGGGAATCGTGCAGGCCAAGATCCCGGGGTACACTCCCGAAGAGGAAGCCGAGGTGGACGAAGAAGGCATCGAAGAGGGAGATGAGTTTGATTACCTTGGCTATGCACAGGAACGGGCGCTTTTCTTCTGGGGAGATTGTGTGCTGTTGGGCATCGTGAAGGAGGAGGAGTTGCCCGAAGGCTTGCAAGGAAAACTGAAGTATGTCAGGTACTAAAAGGAGGGAGAGCGAACAGCTTGATAGAGGTACAAGAGGAGCAAGACAGCGTGTTTAAGGTATTGGGTTTCAACAGGTCTGTGCAAATGGTGGGTGATAAGGGGTGTATTAAGCTTTCAACAAACTTGGAGATGGGCCAGTTTAGCACTCGGGTCTAGAAAAGCAAGTTACGCATGGGTTGGCATGGGCACCGGTTTATATGTGCCCTGTGCGGACATTATTCATCCAAGGTGTGAGCAGAGCCGTTAGGGAAGCGTTTGCCGTTGCGGCCTTGCACTAGGTAGCTCTATTGCCATCATGTTATGACAGGGCATCAATCCTTTGCCTGCAAGCCATATTGTATCGCCCGCATCATTGTCCATTCCTCTCGCAACCGGACTGCGTGCACTCCAAAACGGGCAGGCCAGGCTAGGCCATTCACTCCTCTGGGAGGACTGCCCTTCCTCTTTTTATGCTTAGCTCGTTCGGTTCTTAGCTGTGTGGAAGCCATGTCTAGTCCGCTCTCCATCATCACCATAACCACCAATCTCAAGAATACATCCTTTTATGGTAAGCAGGTGCTCAAACCGCAAAGGCATGCGACGGTGATGATGGAGGTATGGCTCATCGGCCTCCAGCGGCCAAGTTTGGCTGATACTGCTATGTATCCCGTCGTTGTCATCCCGTATCAGTGCATCGGCCATCCAGACCCGGCTTACCCAAGAAGTGACATGAGCTACAACTGCCCGTGGTTTATGCCATGTTGGCATGTTCTGTGGTTGCCCCACATGGAAATTGCTGAGAAAGCTGTCCAGGAGACTTCGGGCGAACTGCATAACACGAATTCAGAGCCAGTCAGACCATGGGCTCGATTGTGGTGCGAGTATCGAGGCCTGTACCTCGGCAAGTATTTGCCACGTCCTCGGTAGGCTGCGGATGGATGCATTCCAG
Source organism: Coniochaeta pulveracea (assembly GCA_003635345.1). NCBI lineage: Eukaryota > Fungi > Ascomycota > Sordariomycetes > Coniochaetales > Coniochaetaceae > Coniochaeta > Coniochaeta pulveracea. The sequence continues at coordinate 34,857 of QVQW01000119.1, read as the reverse complement.
TTCAGATAGACGTCCCACTGGACTCGGTCTCTTCGCCTTTTCATGGCCTAGGCGGGATGATCGACCAAGGCTCCGGTTCCCTACCATACGGGACACACTTCCACGAACAGCCCTTTCTTAGGCTGGGTAAAAGATACTCCCCAACCGTCTGCCAGTTGGACAAGGAACGAGGCACGACCACTCCCGCACTTGACTCGGAGAAGTCTAAGCGAATATAAAACTCGATCCATTGCGCTCGGGCCGTCACAAAAGGAGTCTTGCAAATCGCACACCATTGCCCGCCTTGGTACAGAGATTGACTCACTGCGCTGCATGTTCTGCTGACCAAATCCAGAGCGTCTCCCGCTGGGACGTCAACGTAGGGCTCACTTTGACTTGCGACAACCATACTGCGGGCACATATTTCTGCTAGAGAAGGCACGCGAGTGGCAAGAGCAGGGCTGCTCTTGGTGGATTGTTGGTGTTGGCCCCGGTGGCGGGTTGTGCTCGGTGGTATCTGCTCACTTGTTGTTTGCATCCGGTTGCCCGCACCGCCACTTGCGGGGAGCGTGTAGGAGGAACAGATCCTGCCGCCCGTGTCGGTTAACTGCACAGGACCGCGACCCAAGTACCATACTCTTGCTGGATCAGATTTGCCAACCTCCTCCCCGCTGAAACGCGCGTGCCATTGTTTCGCCCACTCCTCTTCCGATCGTCTCTCCACCTCGTACAACTTGTTGCCGTACAGGTATATAGTGGTGTTTGGTATCATCTCAATCACCTCGAAGGGTAGATGAGTGAGCTTGTTGTACGCTATATTGAGTTCCTTGAGATTCCGACAGCGCCCCAGCGCTGGTGGCAGCTCGGTGAGGTCATTTCCCCGGAGGCTCAGCGTTGTGAGGTTTTCAACGGAAAATAATGTCCCAGGGAGTCGTGTGAGTGCGTTGTTGCTCAAGAGCAGTTTGATCTTCGAGTCTTTGTGCAGGTACTTCTCCGAAACGGGATGGTTCAAGTCGAGTTCAACATGGGGCACAAGCCTCAGTTTGGACAGCTTCTCGAAGGTGAGAGGTATAATGCAGTCATCGTCCAGGTTCTGATCCCTGTACGCACGTCAGTTCCCCACGGGCAACATCCCTCGTTCATCGTCCCCGCAATACTTACGTCAAGTCGATGGTATCCATGCCAGTGTCAATGCAGTCATCGATTTGCTGAATAACGTCCTGTACCCTGGCTGCTTGCTTGCTGATGTTCGCTGGCCTTGGAAGCGTAGCCCGCTGTGACGAAGACGGTGACATTTGCGCCCAGGCAGGAAGAGAGGTTGTCTTTTGTGACGAGGGTGGAGAAGTTTGGGACCATGTTGTCCACGTCGAACCGCTGGACGGGGGTACGCTGCTCTGGCCATTGGGTGTACTCAAGACATCGTTGCAAATGGCCTTCCTTGGGGTTACTTGATCTGAAACCTTCTCTGCCGTCGGAGCCGGGGCGTGAATGTGGTCATACCAGGCCCCCTGATAACGTCTTTTGTGCCTTCCGTGGGCATAATTGTCGAGCCCAGGGTCATCGTCACTAGAAAAGACACCTAGATCACTGGAGTATACCGGTTCTGTAAATGTCGTATCTAGCTGGAAAGCTCTCTTGCGACCATTGACGGTACCGAAACTCGCAGGGAGCTTCGGCATAAGTGGTAGGGTGGGTTCTTCGTTGTCGTCCATCTTGGATAGGTGATGATACTTCAATCCCTCTCCGAGGAAGTCAGTCAATTCCAGAAGCTGGGAAAAGCTTGGACTCGAGATGCGAAGATTGCAAGAAACTAACACGGAAAGGACGGCGGACGGTCGAAGTTGGGTCCTGACGAATAAAGCAGATCGCTAGCTCGATGGCTTCGACGCGTTCTACGCGTTCCACGCGTTCGAGAAGTTCTGCCGAGGCTCCCCTCCACTAGTAGCCGGGTACATGCGTGACGTAGGTACTCTGTATCTAAGATACGAATAGCGTTGGCATAGGTGGCTCCAGGGATGCACTAACTCCGCCGACCCGCGCCGCCTGCTTGGCACTAGCAGAACAGCTTCTCGGGCCGCTCGAGCCGTAAATAACATACTACGTATCGACGACCATGTCTCAGCCGCCCCATGTTACAGTAGAACCGCAGCTTGATGACCATTCAATAGAAAACAATCGTGCCCTATCAGACAGCCATGGTTGCACATCACAATAGAACCTCATCTGACCTACAGCCTGAAGAAGCTGCGCGGACCGACGTGAGACCTGCACCATGTCCAACACCAGTCACAAAGACGATGAAATGGCCACTACGAGTACGGACGGAAGCACATACACACCCCTAAACACACAAGATCAGTGTTTGCTTGGAGTAGCTCTGAAGATACAAGCACTCCGTCAAGTGGAATTACTCTATGCCATATAGTCTTTTCGACAACAATCACGCTCACTTAGCTCTGCCATAGAGCATTGATCTGCTTCTTCCTCACCTATTCTATTGTTAGCACAGTCATAGCATGGAATCTCCTCATCCGGCAAGAAACTTACCATAGGTCCCAGAGCCAACACTCCGGCGCCCAACCCTACCACCGTACCCAGCAGACTTAACTTGTTGAATCCCTTGCCCAAGATATCAAACAAGAAACTAGGTGCCACTCTCGTCCCAAACACATCTATGCCGAAAGCAAACACCAAGCTCGTACTCTCCACCACAACAGGCGAGGTTATTATCTTTTTGATGCCAAGCACATCCCGTTCGTGGGTGATGACGAGCTTGGGGTCAATCTCAATGGCAGGATGATACTTCATCAAGCCTTCCTCGGCCTCGGCTGGTGTGGGATCCCGTCCGGCGGGTCGGCGGGGCTCAAGGAGGGCACGGGGGAGGCCAACGATGCTGTGCACGCCGGGGAGATAGCCCAGGACTTGGCGGGTGGAGATACCTTGCCGTGTCTGGGTGACTTGAAGGGCCGAGATGGGCGAAGAAAGGATGAATGTTTGGGAGACCGCGGAGGGGAGCACAGGTCCTGCGGTTGGGTCGTCAACGGGCTTGGTCGACGAGAAGTTGGCCGAGTCGCCCAGCGGTCCCCGGTCGTTGGCTTCGTCACTTTCGTAAAGGTCCGAGACGACGAGCTGGTAACCCTTGAGAGACTGCTCGGGGTTGCTCTTCAGGGTGTACTGTCCGAAGAAACTGCACAGGAACCAGTTCTCTGCCATGACACATTCAACGTCTTTGGTAGGATCAACGCCCTCATGGGTGGCGGAAGACAAGATCTCGCCGGATACAGTGTCCAGGAGATACACCGTGAGGGTGGATGTTGACTCGTCTAGGGCAGCCAGTACGACGGTATTGGGGTTGAGGTACTTGTACTTGACCGTGCGGTCACCAAGGACTCGACCGATGGACGCAATCGCGTCGTGCGAAGGTCTCGTGGCGACATTTACAACACGCTGTCCCTTGGGAGGCGTGAATACCCACGTAGTGACTTCGACCGCATCTTCTCCCTCGACAACAAAATCAAGTCCCTTGATGACGCTGTCGGATCCATGAACAACAACAGTCTGTTTTGGGGCCCACGCGGCTGGAATCCGGCCAACAACTCCACCTGGACCGATAGGAAGAAGCCAAGGACCAGATGGGCTATCCACCACAGCCGTACTTTGAACGGCAGGCCATGAGTTGGGCGGCATACTCTCAACCGTCTTGCCCGTGTCCGTCTTGAATATGATATAGCCGCCCTTCAAGTCCTGTATAGTGACCTGGCCAGTCGATTCATCTGCCCAAATACCTGTGACATCCCATGAATCGCCAGCGGCAAGCTTGAAAGCCTTCTTGTTCCAGATCATCCTGCCCGTGGCACCCACATCCAGAGCATATATTCTTCCTCGCCGGGTGGCTAAGATGACGAGCTTGTGGAACCCAAAGCTGTCGCGGGCAAGGTAGTGATCCTTAACCGCGATGTCGGTTCCCAGAATGCTGCTAATGAGTCTTTGTGGAATGGTAGATAGGTAAGCAGGAAGATGCTGGAGGTCATTGAGGTGACGATTGACCCTGTGCATGTAGGCTGTCAAGGGGTTGCTGTGTGCCTCTTGCTCCAGGCTCTTGGCGAGTTCTTCACTCTTTGGAATTTCCGCAAACGTGGCAGCAACAGCTCCAGACATGCCCTCGGGGCGGATCCACGCGAGGTCACCATTTCTTACCAGGAACCAGTCATCAGCGTCTGTCACCAGGGCAGCGCGGACAGCGTACTCATCGGCCGACTTCTTCACCACCTCCGAGACCGCGTGCAGGGCATGGGCGTCATATGCACCCGTCTTCAGAGGCCAGCGACCCAGAACACCGTGAGAAACAGAGGACATGAGTATGAGCTCGTCAGCAGTGATGCGCGAAAAGAAGACATTCGCGCCCACTGAGCTGGTAGAGAAAGCCCCCCGTCCAGGGAGATGCGGTAGTTCATAAGCCTTGACGATAGCGCCCGTCTGCAGATCAACATGATAAACGTCTGCCTTGTGGCCAAGATTCGCGGTCCTGCTGTGCACGAGAAAATGCGGTAAGGACTGCACCAGATGTGGTGCGTGTACCTCGACGCCGACCGTATCAGCCGGAAGACCGAAGATCGACACACTCTTCGTTCCCAGCACATTGATGGTAATCTTGGTCAGCGACTCATCCGTCCAGGCAACGACAGGAGCAGCCGAGTTCGCTCCAACAAAGGTGACGTCGTTTTCGCCGTTGACCTCGCCCTTGGTTCCCACAAGAACCTCGTCCAAACGTTGGCCTGTCAGGGTGTCCAACACGGACACCTTGAGGCTGTAGGACCCGGGTGCTCCGTGCAGGCTGATGGCAAACACCTTCTCGACGTTGGTGCTGACTTGCAACGGGATGTCCCTGGAGGTCTCCTGGTACTCCCACACCACGCTGCCGTCGTCACCGTTCAGACGTCTTACCAAGGGAACACCATTCTCTTCAAATAGCACGAGAACATCTTTCCTCTCCTTCTCAGTCATTTCCATTATCTCCAAGTCCTTGACTTCGCCAGTGAAGTCCATCCAGAACCGGTTGCGGCCCGTCACAGCATCCCAAGCGTGGACCGAGTGGCCTTTGGCGCTACATATCCATCCCTCGCCTTCACCTGCGCGCAAAAAGCCGCCCTCCGTCGTTGTAGTGTTTTCGGCAAGAAGCTGGCGCCAAACGACGGCGCTCGTACTAGGGTTGACTGCACCGAGGACTCCAAGGTCGCTCAGAGTATAGAGAAGGGACGCTTTGTCTTCGCGCCTCGGTCGGTGAAAGAAGGTCGTCTCGCGCTGTGGAACGCCGAGAAGCTCGTAGTGATAATCTAGGTGTCCGACCTCGTCTCGGTAGACTGCCTGGACAGCAAGCGGAAGCGCCGCCAGCAAGACGGACGGTAGGCTCAGAAGTCGCATGTTGTTTGACTTTCACAGAGCTGTAACCGACGGTCCGTGGCTTTGAGGCGAATATGACACTTCGAGTTTTATATGATTGAAGAAAGAATGACTGCTAAGTTGCCATTATTTCACACGTACACCCAAACTGAATCGAAGGTGTGAAAACTTTGATCCCAGTGTTGCTCGTTACTCCTGTTGAAAGATGCCACAGGCACACAGAGGTAGGAGATTCAAATGACGTCCCGCGCCAAGGTGGAGCAGCTGCCGCTAGACTAGAGACTACCGCCAGCTGTGTGGGCAAACGTAAGATACACCCTAACCCTCTTAAGCACCTTGAAAAACTGCAGGAGCTTCACTACGCTGGCGGAATGAAGGAATATTTAACGTACACGCCTCAAGGCTCTCATAAGATTATGTTATCTCAAAAAACTTACTACGCGCTTCAAACACCCTGTTCACGGGTCGACACTAAAGAGATAGCCCTTCCTCGCTGACTTGTATGTCATACCAAGGCGCGTCGCTGGAAGTGCTGTTGTGTGGAAACTGGGTACCTAAGAATGCCATGATCGCATTCGACGCACCATTCTAAGCTAAATGAATGACCTGGAGAACGCGTGTATCGGCAGGCGTGTTCAAATGTGTAGAGTAGGGACCTGCTGCCAGTCAGCCATCCTTCAATCACTTAGCTTTACTGGCCGTAGCGGCGGGACTTACCAGATAGTACTCGATTCCTGAGCCCTACGATTTCCAACTCCTACAGTACCTTGGCTAGGAGGCTTCACTGACATTCAACCATTAAACACCTGACGCTGGGTATGGCTCGAATGTCCGAGCGTGTCTGAGCCTATGCCAGGGAACAATGCGGATGGTGGCATCACGCTGAATTGCCATGGTGTTTAAGGCTGTAGTGATGTCCTGCAGGCCAGCTGATCGATAGAGCCATTGGATTGGAAGTTGATGCACTTGTCGAGGGCTGAAAGCAAGAGGTCAACATGAGCCGTGCTGCACAGCCATATGAAGAGGAACTTCGCCTGTGATGGGGCTCGGCATCTGTGCTTTAAGTTGCCTCATGGGAAGCAATAAGCCATAGGTCGCTAAGCCATTTCGCCGGGTGGAACTGGCATGGGCCTTGAGCAGGCACAACGGAGCAACATAGCGCCTTCGTCTGAATGCCGCCCAAGAGTGTAACGTTGCCGTAAGCCATAAGGTTGGCATCCGTTCACCGTGTTTGTGCTTCCCCTAGGCTCCCCTCTCCAATCGGAACCTCAGGTCCCTCTCCTTCTGGGCGACTTCCATCTCCAACCTCTCAACAGAGTATTTCAATGCCTCCTTCCGTTGTCTGACCACCTTGGCCCTCAAAGCCGCCTCTCCGTCCAACTTCTTCGCGGACTTCCGTGCTGGAGCGACATCATTTCCGGCAGCCGACGACAGACGACCAGCATTTAGCTCATACCGTGCCTTGAGAGTTTCGATTTTCCGCTCCTGTCGCTCGAGCTGACGTTCGGCACGGTGGAGGAGGAGGTCAACAAAAGGGGAAATTTCATCACGCAGGGAGGCTTCGGCCGCCTGTAAGCGTGGTTGGGGGATCAACTCGTAGTGCTGGGAATTCTTAGTTAATTTGCTTGGTTACCAGCTCTTTTCCAATGACGGTAGTTGCGTACGCGAACAGGCCTCAACACCTTAGCTAGGCGAGGGAAGTCCGACACTCCGTTGCCGAGCGTGCATACTGACGATTCAAGGAACGAAAGAGAGCTGCGCATAGAGGCGACGCAATCTGCGTAGCTAGAGGTCGACATGATGTGTCGGGTAGTTTTCAGCGCAATATGAATTGGTTCGTAATTTTGAGAGGTACGATGTGTATGGATTAAGCCGTGGCCGTCAGTTCTGTTGACTTTCCCTAGCTTATGCGATCGTCATCGCGTACCGGCTGTTGCTTTGGATCCATGTCGAAAAGATGGGGCGGTACATATGCGTGGCCTGTGCGCACCTCTGGTCATTGACCCGCTTTAATTTGTCTTCTGATTCCGATGGAAGAGGCGCAACGGACTATCAGACCCGGTCGACAACCAGCGACTACCCATATCAGCCAGCACAATGGTCGTCAAAATCCGTCTCGCGCGCTTCGGCCGCGTTAATCAACCCTTCTATAACATTGTTGTTGCCCACGCTAGGTATTCAGCCCTCATGCCCGGCCCCTGAGGTAGAGTCTGCAGCTAACACTGACCGCAGAACGGCGCGCAACTCCCGTCCTCTGGAAGTAATAGGCACTTACGATCCGATTCCGAAGAAGGACACATACGATGATTCAGGGAAGTTGCATAAGGACATCAAGCTAGACGTGTTAAGAGCAAAGTACTGGATAGGTGTTGGGGCGCAGCCAACGGAAACGGCGTGGAGGTTGTTGTCCATGGTACGCATTTGATCTCCGGGCATTTTCGCTGCTTCTTCTTTGTTCGGAACACTGACAGGTCGGTACAGCTGGGAATAGTCGAGCCAAAATACCGTCCAGGTCCACCGCAAGCGCCTCAACTACCCGATCCCCCTAAGAAGACGGCATAGTGGTCGGTAGGATAGGAAGGAAAGAAAGGAATCAGCGTTCTGGTATCAGCTGTGTACAACTTAAGGAGCATTTAGTCGGCGTTTTTCGGAGAAGGATAATGCGCTATACAGTGGGCATTGAAATGGCTCTCGGTTCGCGAACCATCAGTTGTGATACAGAGGTCCAACAGAGCCATGCGCCAAAGTTGTATTATTGCCTGAGGGCGGCCAATCGACATTGCTTTTTTGAACCTTCTCAAAGGGGGGGTCTGCAGCCAGCAATGGTTTCAGCAACTCGCTTTAGCACCTAGTCTACCTGGTGGCTTTCAAAGGCCACAAAGGCCACCTGGCTCGCCTACCGTAGTCACGGCTTGGCAGGTATACGCTCTTCGGACTGAAGCATTACAATTGGGTGTTCGCCGCCTCGGTTTCTCAGCACATTCAGTCCAAATAGTGTAATCAAGAATCTATTTTCATGTTGTTAGCAAAGCATGCTCCTAACTCAATGCAGGCCGGTCCCAGAACTTCAATACGCTCCTACGCTCCCACGTACAAATGCCAACTCCATGAAAATGCCCAACGCAATAACCAACTTTTCGCTCATATAGGTATCAGTGTTCACATTTCAGCGTCTAGTGCGACCCAGCCCCTGCAAACATGTTGATGGACAGACAGACCACCATCACCAGGACACCGTAGATCGACAAACACAACGCTAGCTTGCGCAACAGCCCTGTTTCCAGGTGTTCCAAATCCCATCTCCATTTCTTACGCCGACCGACCCCACTGACGGCGGATCGGATGCTGGCTACGCTGCCTAGAAGCCCAGAGCTTGCAGCTGTGCCTTCGCCTTCGACCGCGGTGTTATCGTCTAAATCAGCATCATCGTCTTCCTTGGTAAGTCGCTGATGGTGGATACTATCCGGGTCGCTGATCTTGTAATAGAAGAGGCCCGGTAGGATGAAGCTGATAGAAGTTGAACCCGTGCTGCCGACGTAGGCCAGGACTCGGTCGAAGCTCGACACTGTCAACGCAGTCAAGTAGCTTCCAAGCAGAATGACACTGGTGATGATGGCAAATCGTAGATCCGACATTGCTACTGGAGGAGATCCATGATTGCTGGCTCCACTCCCCGAGGCTGATGAGGACATGAGGGGTTGCGGCGAGGAGGAACGCGCCGCGGTCGGAAGGCTCTGCGACTTGTTGGGCCGCCATCTCAGGACGGCATCAACGGATGCTCGACATGGATGGTGTTGCAGCGGGACGCTAAACATGACCATGATGACAATGGCAGCCTTACCAATAGTGGATGCCACTGATGGAGGATCTGGAAAACAACTGTCAGCTGATATGCGCCGATACGCGGAATCGAACAGTACGAACACATGGAGATGATGTTGGGGTGAACATCATTGCCGAAGCTCATGTAGCCAGTGATAGCAACCAGGATGTATATGGACGCAGCTGATCCAATGCTAGAGCTGATCACCCCGAGGATACTAGCGGGAGAATAGTCTTTGATTTCGTTCAGGATAGAAAACATCTAGAGGCATTCATGAGTCACAGCTCCTTGTAAATTGGGTCGGGATGCAGACTTACGTTCTGGTGGCATGTGTACGCAAATATCATGACTGGCAGGTTCTTGAGCGCCGCGACTGGGCTTTCCCAAGTAACGACACGGAGATGTCCCCTGTCTGGATGAGCATCTGCCGCAAAGTGATAAACCACAAGGACGATCAGGTATCCGATGGAGACCAATGCGATGACGCTGGTATACTTGAGTGAGTCGAGCCTTCGCAAAAAGCTCAGCGGAATAATGATGAGCATGAAAACGGTGACCCAGAAATGCCGGTCCACGAGGAAGGGGATGTCGCCAAAACTGCTGCTGAAACCCCTCATGATGTCCGGCATCAAATCACCAATGATGATGAGGTAGGACACGCCAACGCCAAAGCACTTGATGGCAATGGCGGCGTCGAACACAACGGCGGCATTGGGATAGGTGATCTGCGACAGCGCAAAGAAGGAGGATGTCCCTCGGTCGAGATATCTCGCCGATCGTGCCTGCAGGTAGAGGCCAAAGGCCGAGGTCATGCCGCACCACACTATCAGACATGTTCCCAACGCTATGCCATAGTGCGACAAGGCTGCTGGCATGGCCAGAGTACCTGCGCCAACAATTGTGTTGACGAGGTTGATGTTGCTGCTGAGCATCGATGCATGACCAGCACTTGCGTCCTTGTTGCCTCGGCCTCGTCGTTGTCTGTTCATGTCGCCCGGAGTACTGCTCCTGCTTGCAGGGCTTCCATTGGCAATCGTGGAGTAACTCGTCATAGGCGGTCTTCCTCAGCTATGCTTTCTTCGGGGTGCTTGGTCGTCTAATTGCAGGATTACAGATGCTAAAAGCGGCTTCGGTTTAGCATGGAACGGGGCACCACGTGTGACAAGAACGTTCCTGTGACCCTGATGCAATGTCAAGGCGTCGTGTCTGCCCGCTCGACAAGTGTATTCCGTGTCGAAGTGTGTTGGAATCCTAGCAGACAACCAGATTGATTCCTGTGACGTTGCAAGACCGAATCCGACATCTGATTGCTGACGATTTGCGCCAGCAGGGACGGGAAAAGACACGTTAGTCTAGTGGCTCCACTGTAGTCCCCGCCATCAAGAGGCACAGGTAGGTAAAGGTACGTACCTAGGTAGGTTCCATGCTTCCCTCCAGGGTCCATGCAGCTGCCGCCCAGGCGTTCCGTCGCCAATTGACTTCTCCACAAAGGATGAACGCCAGCAAGCGTAGATCATGTAGGTACCACAAACTGCGAGATAAAGTTACCTGTTACGCATCCCGTCACAACGGTGGTTCAGATCACCGTTGGATGATCCAAGAGAGACTTGTGACAAACGCCTTTTTGTGCACTTAATCCCTCAATGCTTTGCTGAAAGACCAGAAGTGCTCCAAGAAACTACATCCATTTCAACTTCGGCGGCGTGCGTCGATGTGACCGATTACTGCAACCCATGGACCAAGATGGATGAGACACTAAACAAGACTACTCTTACCACCATCTCCCTCCTCGAAGCGCGACTGTTGCGTATCGAGCATCTCCTGTTCGGCACATCTACACCTCCTCCACGGGCACCGGATACGGCCGTTGCTGTTGCGCTGAGTGACATAGAACGACGGTTTGCGAACCTCCTCAGCCGCGTTCGAGTCTATGCTGAGCTTCTAAAGATATGTACGCATCAGATCGATCCCTGGTCCATAGCTACATTCCCACTTACTCACCAGTTGCTAGGTAATCAACATCCGACACTGTTCTCTCCCACGCCGGCTACCAACGCCTCTGTGCTCCCAACACAACTCGACCTCGACGCCATCCGCAGCACAGTCCTGTCTTTTGCAACCTCCTTCCCGTCTACAGCATCCGCGTTGACGGCTGCCACCTCCGAGTCGGACAGCCCTGTTCCAGATACTGCTGCCAGCGCCCAACTGGCAGCACTTATACCAAGGTTGACGGGCGTCGAAGCTGTTCAAGTGGCCCAGGAAGCAGAAATTGCAGCTTTGCGGATACGGAGCGAAAGAGTCCTGCGGCAGTACTATGAAGAGAGGGTGCTCGCGTACGGGGAGTGGGTGGCTAGCATGGAGGGCACCTTTGAAAAAGTGGAGGCTCGTGCCAGAAGGGCGATTAAGACAAGAAAAGGAGAGTTGGAGGCCTGAGTTGCTTGTCCTAGACGACATAAGCTTCTACATCTGAACTTGGAGTGCTCGCATACATGAGGTGCTTCGTTTTCGGCACTCCCCTACGAACGCGGCCGTGAGTTTGGGGTTGCCTGCCTCTCAAGCCGGAGAGTATCCAATCGATCAAAGAGCCAAGTGGCTTAGGTACCAGAAAGTACAGATATGACACAAGGATCCAAGCATCGAAAGGCGCAAGGACCAAAGTACACAGATAAAGCAGAAAAGCTTATCTCAAGGGGCCGGTAGAAGTACCTGAAGCAACATATCGCTCACCAACCGAAACCAATGGTCAGTCGGCCAATCTGCTTCCACCTAGCTCGTTGTTACGAACCATACAGCTTTGCACAGATACTGAAGAACTGGTTCGTTTTTACATGGTGGTTGAGGAGGTCGAAGGAGGCGACGGAATGACGGATATTACACATCGCCACCGTCACAAATGCCCAAAGCATCGACAGGACTTACCTTCGCTACTTCGTAATGAAGGCCGCGTTCAGAGAAGCTCTGGAACCAAGCTTTCCGAAGCCTGTGATCTCCGCTAGGATACTACGTCGGAACCTACGACTGCCGTGTTTCATGAGGCATAATTCACGGACTCTCCCACGGCTGCAGCTGCAGCCATCACGGCCAGGCCTAGAACAACAATCAATTCACTTGCCTGTACTTCAGTTGAACAGAAGAGTTATACCGTGCGTCCGGGCATGCGAGTGCCTCACTCAGCACTCACATGATGCTACCGTCACAGCACTTCTTATGTACGGTGCTTCATCAGGGGCCCGTAGCATCCTGATTTCTAGTTCAGCGAGGTCATTGTCATCACAGGTCCTCGTGATGTCATATGTTTCATATCCATTGAATGTCATCGAGACAGGTTGACTATTCTTCGTCAGCGTCATGTTCTTACCAGGAACCACGTCGAGAACGACAGTAGGAAAAGGGAGAGCACCCTCGTATCAGGCTATGCACCCGCGGGCTGACGACGTTGTCCGGAGTATCCGCTCCAGGTGCCATCATGAGTAGGAATACGCAAACAATTTCTCGAAAAAGATCGTGACATGATCTTGACAGGTCTCGCGGCCTGCGGCGCTGCGGGTGAGATGGAAGCTGTAGGTACCCACTGCCCACCAGATGCTATGCCAAGACCGCCAAGATGATGCTCTAACGGGCTAACGCAAGGGCTCCCGCGGTGAGTGCTACCATGAGCCACCCCTTTTCTCCAGGGGTCCGAAATTGAGCGGAGATTGGCCTTGGCTGGCAGGTTCGCTGGCATATACATCCTCAATCTTAAAACGAGACAAGAGAGCGCTGAGTCAATCCACTGGTAGACTGTTCTCATCAAAGGGACAACATCGCATACCTAAATGGCACTTGCTCGTTGGAGGAGCATTTTCTTTCCGAGTCCTAGCAATCTCAAGATACGTGATAGCAGGATCAGAATCGTGCCGCGGCTCTCCGATGGATAAGGGGGTACGCAGGCTGTATGCTTCGTAAGGCGCTAGATGGGTTGCGCGCGTCTAAAGCCGGCTCCGAGAGTCCATCGTCCAATAGCACATATAACAAGACAGTTCTCGTGAAACACTGTTCTTCAAGTCCTGGAAGAAAACGAGGCAGGAGAGGGTCCTGTGGTTTTCAATGTCAAAGGTGAGTTCCATGGTAAACCAAAGGTCAAGATTTCAGCGACCAGCCATCGAATACCAGTACCAATGATCAGCGGGCCCTGAGCATCGAGGCATAGTACGAACGTAGGTGTTCATCATCCTCTTTGCTATTGCCAGCAGAACGGCGTCACCAGCTGGCTTGTGTTTTGTGAACTCGGAGCATTATGACGGCTGCAGAAACACGAGGTCCTCGAGCACAATTTGAAGCACACAGCTACCTACCAGCGACCTGTGTAGTGACGTTGATGTTGACGTACGTATACGTAGATGGACTTTACCTTCTGAGGTAGAGGAACTGGCCGAGTTCGATGCAGTCCAGGTTGTAAGCCTTCAGGGAGAGCACCAGGCTTGGATCTATTTTCCCTTGGTGAACACACAGTGCCCAAACCGTGAGGGGTGATCAAAGTCATTCATGGCATCCAATAGAAACCCCTTCCTTCCGCCCTTTGGATGCAATTAAGCCCCGCATTTCCTCTCCATTTTGAGGACACGGGGGGTGGATTGCACTGTCCGTTGCAGCAATGGCTCTTGAGCAATTCCATTCCACCCAGTGCCGTTCCCTGCCTCCTTTTGAGCCCATTTCCACAATTTGCAGAGCGGACAAAGCCATTACTGCGTACCTCTACCAACTACCTCTACCTCGAGATCTTCAGCACACGAGTCTCCATTACCGCGCCTTACACGCGCTGCCCCATCTTCTTTCAAACACCGCACGACTCACGATAGTTGGTTACCTTACGCTGGCTGGTACATGCGACCGGAAACTGCCTTCCTCAACAGATAAGATTGTACCTTCAGTCATTAGGGCTCTGTGCTGCTCAGAAGGTGCGAAAGGGCGCAGATGAGAAGCTTTGCCCGTGGTTCAGCTGGAAGGGATTCAGGCTACATCAATTAATTGATTCCATCCTCCCTATTCATCGGCGCAACAAGACATCGGATTTCCAGCTTCTCGACCCCGGTTTTTCTCCAGCTTCCCTTTCTCGACCCTCGTTCATTCCAGCAGTTCGTCCCTTCCCGTGGCACTTTTTGGATTCCATCGTTGCCGGACCCCTCGACCACATTTCAGTCAAACCAGCCACCACCGATTCAGCCATTCTTCATCCAGTCGTCACTCCTTTTTCGAGTCTTTCTTTGACACTTCTCATTCTCACCAAACCACACTCTACGCCATTTGTTACCGGTAATCCTACTTCCTCTTTGATATTCGCTGCATCGTCCAGACGGCAGCGACTCACGATTCACGACGCAGTTAGCTCACCACTCCCCCAATTGACTCTGCGGGAAGCGCACCTCTCGCCACCCAACACAGCCTCCTGACGTCCGCGCGTGCATTGCTTTACCACAAGCTGCCGCCCACTAGCCGTCGACTTAGAAACAATCGACCATATGCCCTCTTACGGTTCCCTGCATTCCCCATCGCTCAGGAAAATGGAAAGTTCGCGGGTCCAATACGGCTCAGGCCGTAAGCGTGTCAGTTTGGGGAACATTATTGGCGATCCATTTGCTCTCGCGACCATTTCCATAGCAGCGGTAAGTCGACAACCTCCCTGTCTCGGTCGAGAAAGAGTCCCTATCTGGAGACAAAGATTAGCGGACGGGCATAATGTTGTTCCATTGTGAATGGAAACCCGGCTGGAATAACGTACTAACTTTCTGGCTGTTATAGCTCGCCTGGATCATATCATTCTTCGCATGCATCTTCGCTCATATTCAGACAGGCCGCGACTTCCCCAAGTATTCGTGGTGGACCGTCGTCTACTATCTCTTCGTTGTTGCGGGGGTTTTCGTCGTCGTTGCTTCCGACTCGGCTCAGACATATCAGGTGGCCATAGTGGGCTATCTCGCGGCTGGTTTGGTGCTGACGACATCGTCGGTTAATGGCCTGGTATATTCAGACAACGGTGCTAAGGAGGCCGCTGCTGCTGGGTTCATTCTGCTGTCTATGGTGACGGTACGTGTTGAAGATCCCTTATCGAGGCTTGTTGTTGGATTATGAACTAACACGCATATCTTTTGAAACAGATTGTGTGGATCTTTTACTTTGGTTCGGCTCCCAATGCCGTGCCTCGCGCATACATCGATTCATTCGCGCTGAGCAAAGAGGGCGCTTCGCACAACCGTCATACCATGAGCGGTGGATATGGTGGTGGTCGACCCGAAACGTCGACGTCGGTGGCCCCTCCACAGATGTACACTTCAGCCCAACTCAGTGGCTTCGAGAATCCTTCGCCCGTCGCTGGTATGAACGGTGCGTCAGCCACCCAACGAAATTCCGTTGCTGCTGCCCCAACATTCAGCTCGGCCACCACCCCTAAACCTGCTACTGCTGCACCACCAGCACCAACGGAGGGCGAGATTGTCCCTCCCACAGAGTACCCCTACCGAGCCAAGGCCATCTACAGCTATGAAGCCAACCCAGATGACGCCAACGAAATCTCTTTCTCCAAGCATGAGATTCTGGAGGTTAGCGATGTCAGCGGAAGGTGGTGGCAAGCACGCAAGGAAACTGGCGAGACGGGTATTGCTCCCAGCAATTATCTGATCCTGTTATAGTTGCAAGCTCACTTGGGCCACGGGAACCGCTCCAGGGGAATGTGAGGCAGTTACTCGCGTATACAGGGCGGCGCGGGACACGCGCCTTCAAGAGAGCCTACCCCACTCAAACCGGTGGATGTTCATATACCCTAACCGAACAGATCACACCGGACACGGGGCACTGCTTACATATGTTGGCGACTTCCACGAAGCCTGGCCGGTCGACCTGGAGTAAAACACTGCAGGACATACCGCCGATGCATCGCTGCTATACGGGAACCCTGCCTGTTCCCCGTCGCACCCGGCTTGCCTTTTATGACTTTTCATTGTTTTCATTTTCTGCTTTTTGAGCCACATGGTCACAGTACCAGCTTATGTACATTTGGACAATACAACTATTTACCTCGTGGTGGACCTCGCTGCTCGGGTAGTCGAGGTCCTCCTTTTCTTTACGTCCAATTCCCCCCTTTCCAGACTCTTGCGCCTATCATTTTTTGGCTTTTTTGGTATGGGATCATGAATGGACGGATACGGATACCGGGTTCACTTGGGGCTTTTTGTAACGGCAGCATCAGACACATAAAATATAGCGTCCGCTATGGTGATGAATGGAAGCAGAGATTTGTTTTGATGCACCCATCGTCTTGAAAAGACCTCGACTCATCTGTTTACGTGTTTTGTTGTGATTAGTCTCCGCGCCCTGGGTTGGCCCAAGATGCGAGCTTGATCATTAGTGGCTGGATACTGAGGCCGTGGTTTTGTACCTTCGCTGAGCACCTATGGACATTTGGATGTGTGAAGCACTTTCAACTACAACATAATCTTCACCCAATGTTCGCAATCAACATATCCTACGTCTGGCATTTGCTCTATCGGACAGGATAGATATACAAAAATGACAAGAATCATCCAAGTGTTTGATTCTGAAAGGTATCACTTCAACTATATCTGGGAGGTTGACGCTACCTCGGATGAGGTCTCTCGAGTCGTGATATGATGGATGTATAAGGAGAAGAAGGTAGAAGAACACGCTCATTGATCTGAAATCCGACCCCAAAAGAGGCGTGTGCGCCTGAAAGATGATAAAATAGACACGAAACCCCATTTGCAACGCCTGTTTGCATCACATGTGATTACTATTTCCCCAGTACTGGTCGTTTTGGCTCTGACCATATGAAGGGGTAGAGTAACCGCCGGTGGTGAAACTTCTCTGAGGTTGCGAGGATGTCGGCGGGGCTCCAAAGCTCTGTTGTGGACCAGGGGAGCCCGTACGCATCTGCACGTTTGGGGTGGTGAAGCTACGGCTGGGTTGCTGAGCAAACTGTTGGTGGTTTAGGCCAGGTGCTATAGCAGGCCCGGCTGAGCCCATAGGGCTAATGAGCGGTGCGGAGGGCGATCGGGCGCTGTTTGGTTGCCCGTAGCCAACGGGAGGAATAGCTGGACTGGGGTCGTACAGGCTGCGCTGAGGGCCCGAACCAGCAGCTCGAGGACTCTGAGGATCATTTCGCAAAAGAGGCGCGGCGGCGGCACCGGCACCCACGGCGGCGGCGGCTTGCCACTTCTCCTTCGGCGATCCGGGCGTATTAGGCACGCTGGTTATGGTCTCTCGAGCCATTTCCTTAGCGTCGTAGTCGGCGCCTGTTGCCCCGGCAAAACTGTCCGGATCCACGCCAGCGGCCTTGAAGGCGGCCAGTTCACGCTGCTCCTCGTTCCACTTGGCCTCGGCGATACGGGCCTCGCGAGCGCCGCGTCTCCTCTGCTTGATGCAGTAAAACCCCATTAGGGCAACCAGTACGGTGCCAACACCAGCCGCAGATGCGTAGACGGCGGTGTGGGCCGTGGGGGAAAGCTCGTTCCATTTTTCGGTCATGGATTTGTGGACTTCGGGCACAGCTGTGACCTCGTCCTTGGCCGTTGAGTTACCACTATCCACGAGTTAGTCGATAAATTCATCAGACGTCACGGTCCCCGTGTGTCCACGACTTACGCTGTGATCCGAATGCTCTCGAAGGACCCGGATGTGTCCCCATAAGTATACTCCTTGCCCTGGCTGAAGTCGGTAACATGCGCGCTCCGGACATGCATGCTGAAAGGGCCCTGGCTGTAGTCGGTATCACCGCCAGCCCATTGACGGGTGCCTTCGGGAAGAGTAGGGTCACCGCCGGCCCAGATACCCAGCGAGATTCTCATGGGTGTCTGGGGGTAGTACAGCGTGTTGTTGGCGTCATTGGGCAAGAGCGTCCGTACCAGTTGACCGTCGATGTAAAAGTCGAGGGCATCCTTTGTCCAGTGGGTAGTGTAGTTGTGGAAAACATCCACTACACCGTTATCCACGGGGTAGTAGATGGCGTTGTGAAAGTCCTGTACGCCCTTGCCGAAGTAGTTGGTCTCAGCATGGGTATGATTTCCACCCATGAACTCCCAGTCGATCTCATCCAGGTCGTCGCTGAGAAACATGACAGAGCTGATGATGCCGGTTCCAGCCGCCGCCTTCATCCAGATTTCCACACGGCCGAAGAAGATGTAGAACTTGGACCGAATGGTTGGCGAGTCGCCTTGCTTGTTGATGGTGAAAGCGGCGCCATCGGTGCCATCGTACGTAACTGGTCCTACGGTAGTCTCCCAAGCGCTCGGGGTTGTGTTGAAGTTGAAGTTGAAGTCCATGCCAAAAGCAGGGTTTGGCGGACAATCAGTTCTGTTGAGTGGTTGACAGTCGGTGCTGACTTGGGCAACGACGTGGTGAAACAGACTTGCCGAGGCAAGCAGCGCAACGGCCGAAGACCGTAATGAGCGTCCTGTCAACATTGTGGGCGCGGTGCACAAGATAAAATCAATATTGAGAACAAGAAAGAGACCGAGTTAGGTTGACCTAGCCAGCAGGCAGTTCGGATAAGAGAAAGACTGGTGTCGAGGCTCGCAGAGCTCAGGACAACGTCGAAGGGACTGGCGTGGAACGTAACGCTTCGGTGAATGAATAATGATCGTAATCCCCTGCTAACAGAGAGTGGTGGCAATTGAGTGCCGAAACAAACGAAACAGTCGGCGTCAAGAAGCCTAGGAACTGGAGAGAGTGACAGGTCCTTGGTCTTGGCGCTCGACAATGAGAGTTGGCGGCGAAGTCAGTGTGCCGTTGCTGAAGAGCGCTAATGGTGAAATGGAAGGGAAAGGGGGTGTTAGGAAATGGAAGGGGTCCAGATCTGAGGGCCCACAGGAGCCAATCGCAAGGGACCAAGGGATCTGGTGCCTGCCAAGCTTCCATCCTGAAACACCAATGGAGCTTAGAGGTACCCATGGCACGGACCACGGCCGCCGCTAAAGTTCGGGGCATTTTAGGAGCCTCAAATCAACAGCACGAGCAAGTCTTTCGTCCGCAGGATCCAATCGCTCACCAGTCTCACGCGAGCCCGGATGGTACAAGCTATCCTGTACCTTGCAGCCTAAGCCATCTGTGTGACGAATGCGTGAGCTCCGACGTGAATGACCACAACAGACCGGGGAAGCGATGTTTGACCAGCCAAGTCCCGGCGCAGACCACCTATCTATCGCCAAGTATCAGGTATTCCGAGTGGGAAAGCGTCACGGTAGGAAATCCGGAATGGAGGCAGCGCGAATCACATTGTCCTACAATTTTCACACACGACTCAAGGCGACTAGGGTAAGGACCACGTTGATTAGTTTGGGTGAGAGCTTATGCTACTTGTGCTGTTTATCCTTCATGTGATGTCTCGAGTTAGGTTGCGTCTATCCACTAGACTAGAACCTTGTAACTTCCATATCTGGTCATTTGATCGGCCCAGGTCATAAACCGTTTTCCTTACTGAACATGAAGACAAAGTGAGTCTAATGTTTGTGGTACATGTTTGCGTCGCGTTAAAAGAAGGCTTACCACCTATAACCGAACCGAAAAGTTCAAGAAAATAACATTATAGAGGCACACACCACTTCGCTATCACCCCTAATATATTCTGAATAACAAATCGATGTGGGCAACACAAGCCTGTCATCCCTGTCACGTATCCCTGTCATCCTTGTCAACGCGGTCTGGTACTCTAGAAGGGGGAATTGGAATGTAATCGAACAAGCGCGCCTCCTTCGGCGGTCTAGCATGACTGGAAAGTGCCACGGAACGACAGATGCTGCCTGAAACTATCCGGACCAGGTGGAAATCATCGCTGATCCGAAGATGGAGGATGTCTGGGCTCGCGTGCTCATCGAACGTGGTCAAGTGCTGGGTCGTTTCTCGTGAAAAGGACGCCACTCGAAGGCTGGGAACAACGCTGGGGGTTACAGGCAGCTGGAATCCCTCAAGAAGTCTAACGTCTCTTCTCCCGAGATAGAGGTGGGATGGTCCATCACGGAGGTGTGTGCGCCAGAGCTCTGCTTCGAAATGGGACACGGAAGAGCGTAGGAGGTATTCCACTTCCGGTAAGTTGGAACAGGTCGGGTCTGGATGACAAGAGACTTATCCTTCGCCGGGAAGAGTAGTTGTCGCTGATGGAGGGGTCCTGGCAAAAGAGGTGTTGGT
This sequence comes from Coniochaeta pulveracea, assembly GCA_003635345.1. NCBI lineage: Eukaryota > Fungi > Ascomycota > Sordariomycetes > Coniochaetales > Coniochaetaceae > Coniochaeta > Coniochaeta pulveracea. The sequence continues at coordinate 14,483 of QVQW01000119.1, read as the reverse complement.
GACTGGTATACGTCGTACCCAGGACGGGTTGTCATGTGGACTGTGCAGTTGGACCACAGAGGAGACCCCGTGGGAATGCTAAAGGAATATAACCAGCGTCTCGTCCCGATTATCGCACGCCATCTCAAAGCTTGTACAGCGGGGTTTATTGACCAAAAGTATGACATCCGTTTCTGGGTGAGTCAGGGGGCGTTGGCACGTCAGGCGGCGGGTGAATGGGTTCTGGGCGAGGTCGTGGACCCGGACTAGGTGGATGTGTCGGTCCGGAGTAGAATTCGTCTTCGTCCGTTCCATGGCTATGTTTGAGAATCTGTGGGATGGGCTCTAATGGTTCACTTGACCAGAGATGTACGAGTCGTTGCGGCGTCGCTCGACGGGGGACTGGGGGTTGGAGTAACATCATATAAGACTGTCAACTCAATATCGCAAAATAGGACGAAGTGCAAATAACCGTTACGGTCTATCTGGGGTTGAAGAAGTATAGGACAAGGTACAGAGGAATGACTCCAAGTGGTGAGAGTACTAGTAAGTCGGGCACTCGAGCACCTTGGAAGTCGAACACCCGAATAGCCGACGAAGAATCCAAGACCGCCTTATAGATGGCATCTCGACATCTGATCCGCTCAGTTGTCTTCGACCCCCAAAGTGTTTGTACAGGATGGGAGTTTCGGCGCATATCTCTCGTTGTGACACTGATCGGATGACAGTGCCTACACTAGTGTGACAACATGAGCCGTACGTGTAACTTGTGACCACACCTTTGCCTATCAAACCTCCATCCTCGGCAGTATGGTCCGTCCTGTGTACGCGGTAATCTTGCATTGGGACTGAAAGACGCCCGAAGGAGAAACGTCAGAGAGAGGTCTAAGACTGGTTGGGGGCGGTCTGCGATGAAAGGCTCTGGCTTACGGTGGTGACCTCCATACTCTTTGCAGCCCTGGACACAAGTTCTATCGCCATGCATATTGGGGCCCTGAGTCGGCTCAAACAGCGTTACCATACCAATCAATGATCTCGCCCGATTGGACGCTGGGAAACCCTGTTCGGGACGCCGTCGTCCGTAATACCAGTAATGGTATGTGACATGATCATGAGGCGTATGCGTAACACAGGTAGCCATTTGTTGCCCGATAAGAGCCATGTGGCCAGTCCTGAATCGAAGATTGTTTGTCTTCATGGGACTTGTTTCCATGTTGTGTTGGTTTCACTTTAGTCGTAGCAGCCTTAAGCGAGTAGAGTCGCACAATCCCATACCGTCTCCTTCCCATAACCACGACTGGTGATCCTCAATGGATCAACGAGACTTCCTCCAAGTAAGCTGTGTTTGCACCGGTATAATTCTGCATCTCTGTGCCACTATCCAGCGTCTAAGTCTGACAGTCCAGACCACTGCATCTTCAAGTAAGCCACCAGTGATCACGTAGCTTAGTCGGCTTACACATCCAATGCGGCCCCCTTGGGCGGCTTGAGCCAATTCTTATGCCACTCCCGAAGTGTTTTCCAATGGACAACCGTGCTCAAGACAGCCATCGCTCACCCAGTGGTTCGGTGAGCTTACCGTCTCCGGTTGGAGTCTGGGAAGGATTCGCGGCCAGGATCACACAAAAGATCCGCACCCATTCGTCAGTCCGATTGGCCCAACTGTTCCGCAGTTATCAGTTTTTGTCCAAAATGGGCTTTGTGATGGTCTGCACCTGGCCCGATTCGAAACTCTGCCGAAAGCTGGGCGACGGAAGTGAAAAGTAGCTGTACACTTACCTGTGCATCTCGCCACGTTGAATGACAACGTCACCAGCTTTGCATAGCGTCTCCTGGGTCTTTTCATAATCCCCCTTTCCATTGACAACATTGAAGGGGACAGCCGGAGTAATGTACGTGGGCTCCCCCGCCAAAATCACGCAGTAATCGGTCGATACAGTACGGTGCTGGCGAATCTTGTCAGCTTATTTAAAAAAGTCATGTTGGACCACGGGGGAGCCGCGGGCGCCAAGACTCACCATGGGTGACGCGAGGTCTGGTGCAAGGTCTAGGTAGTAGACGTTGGCGCCGCCAGGTAACACGACACCTGCTCCCGGAGCTTTGTCAAGCACGAACGGTCCACTAGATCATTTTAGCATCTTGGCTCGGAAACAACGACATCAATATATGGAGACACGCACGATCCGTCATTGTTGGTGGGAACAGAGGCATGGGTGAAAACGGCTGCTCGCTCAAGACCATCAAAGACGGGAGTGCGTGTGATGGTCTCATCCAGCAACTCAACGGCAGGCTCGTTGAAGGAGTCTGCCCCGGATGACTGTAACGCGAGGTTGGAAGCCACTATGCGTCGTGGGGGAGGCAGCGGGGAAGCCATCGTATATGGAAAGATAAAGCCGAAGAAGGGGTTGGATCTTGGGGGTATCAGATGAGGATGACGGTGGTCAAGTCAGGCCGATGGATAGCGTCTGACGCAGCAGAAGGAAGGCAGAGATCAGGCGGCCCAGCCATCTTCTTAAATAGGCAGTTTTGGGCTTTGTCAGTGATGGGCATCACCTATGCCCGTTAGTGCTGTTGCTGTTGCTGACATGGGCCCAGCACTAGTGCTGACATGTCCCATATGCTTGGTCAGCCAATGCTTATGCAACCAGCAGCGGACTCTGAGGACAAGGATCTAACCCACACATTCCTACCAAAGTTGAGGCCTACAAACTCGATACATTGAGGCTTTTTCTGTTAGTAGTACGTATGGCGACCGCAATCGAGATCGCGCAAGCAAGGCCGACGTTGAGATGTCTAGAAGGGAAGATATTAGCCCACTGAAAGCAAGAAAAGCGTGCACGAAACTGCCACCTTGCAGAGATAGTGAAACTCTATTAGCTGCCATAATGGCTACAACCGACCCATGATGACGATGCAAGGCCAGGCAAACCTTTCTTTTGACACCCCTTTTCCCTCCCGTTCCCACCGTAGACGCCGAATCATGATAACCCTGTCCTGGCAAGCCGTAACCTATCCATAACAACACGCAAGCCTTGGTGGGTAAGTGACGCAATCACTACCTTCTGTGGTATCCTCGGCTTGGACTCCTGCTCCGGCTCAAGCTCCTGGTACGACTGCGACTGTGGCGATCGTAGTCCGGGGTGGGACTTCTTCTCCGGCCGCCTCCACGGCCACCGCGTCCTCGGCCTGGAGGAGTCCGCGACCTGGATCTGGATCTGGAAGCGAACGAAGGTGATCGGCTGTGAAATCTGCGACCACCGCTGGGAGGTGGTGGAGGTGATCTGGAGCGAGAGCGCGAGGCTGACCGCGGGCGATAGGTGTCAGGATCGCGGCCATAGCGTCCAGCACCTGGCGATCTTCTGCCACGGCCACGGCGGCCACCAGCTCCTCCAAACGGACCGGAGCCAGCACCACGGGCTCCTGGTGGTGGTCCCCGAGGGTCGTAACCACCACCGCGCCGGGCCATTGGAGGTGCAGGCGAGATTTTGCGACGTGGTAGAACGATCGAGACGTTGATCATGGCACCGTCCAAGGAAGCTTCGTGCATGTGTGCAATGGCCGACTCGGCATCAGCTTCGTTGGTGTAGAGGATGTAGGCTGTACCGCGGTTGGTACCGGCTGTAAGAGGTGCGTCAGTAAGGACGAACACAATATCCTCAGGTCACGGTCGGGCTTACTGTATTTGCCAATGGGCAGATCCAGATCTTCAATCTCGCCGTATTCGCCAAATACCTCCCGAAGGTGATCTTCGTTGATATTCTTCGTCAATCGCTCGACAACAATCTGATGTACGCGGTGGTTAGAAAGAAACATAGCGCGTCATGCGAAGTAATCACGTGAAATGTAGTACCTTGGTGCTTTTGAATGGTGAAGGGCTGCGAGTTCTGCTTCTCGCCCGGCTCTCGCGACGATCGCGACTCAAGCTGCGAGTCCGACTACGTGGCGTGCGGCTCCGGCTTCGACTGGGGCTTCTACTGTCGTCTCTGTATTTGCCATTTCGCCGGGGAGAGGGCGACCTGTAGCTGCGATCGCTGGCTGGCGTGGGTGAGCGGCGTCGAACCGGGGTAGGTGATCTGGAATAAGATCGAGGTGCTGGCGACCGGGTCGCAGAGCGCGAACGATAGCGGTCCCTGCCGCTCGTTCGGGATGACGCCATATGTCGAGTCCGTCAGTCTGCAGAGATTGAAAGATTGGGTCCAGCTTGCTGACAGGATATACTGCAGTTTGAACAGTTCGCTTTGGTTGTTTGGTTTAAGAAAAATAGTAACTACAGTCGTTGTTGGAAGGCAGTGACGCGATCGTGGGCCGTGCAAGCTTGCTAGGAGTGGCCCGTGCAGAAATCTGCATTACACAGGTTGCTCTTTAGTGTTGTGCATAAACGCTAAATTAGCGCCAAAACCCCTGCCGAGTAACATGCACTACGCGACCACTACAGGTTAAAACCATCACTTGTACTGTTGGTAGGTAAGCAAAGCTGCAGGTGCCTTAGACGTGAACACCCACGACTGGACACCAGAACAAATCCAGTGGAAGGATGGCTGATCCTTGCAATTGTGTCAATGGTCGAACCTGTGGTCAAAACAACAGGGCTAACAAGCTACAGGTAGGACGATTCGCTTATCGGTGCCGAACAAAACCTAAAAACTAGGGGAGTTGGGAATATCTTCAAGCCACAAAAAGTAGCTCTCCCCGACAGGATTGAACTGTCGACCTCTCGATTGCGGCTCCTCATGATGTGAGGACTAACAGTCGAACGCTCTAACCAGCTGAGCTAGGGGAGATGGCAACTGTGGACCAGATGATGATGACCGAGTCAGACTGTTCTAGCCTATGAAGAAACAACAGCAGCATTGGATTCGGTAACTGAACAACGGTGATACAGATGGAACTCGCTACGCACCAGCCGTCATGAATCGGCGCTTGTAACAGAGGCACGGGAGGATCAGTTGACTGGTCAGCCAAATTTCAGGTTACACAGCGTGCGGAGAGGCTGCCACGCCCCATACATTTGATGATCTGGAGAGCTTCTTCAACAGCTGAAGACCTGGGCAAAGACGCCATCTTACCCATGGTTCTACCCAGCACTTGGTCGAAGAGCCAGAATCCAGGATCAGTGAAGGGCTTGGGTGAAATGTGGTCAGATATGCTCAAAAGCCTCACGGCTAGCCTTGAGCATGCAAGAGAAGAGCTTCAACGAGAAAGCATACCCGAAGCAGTGTTGATAGTAACGGGGCAGCTTCGAGATGGAGTCGAAAGCGCGACGTCCCTGACGCGGAAGACGGTCGTGGACGTTATCCTCCCGCTGGGTCACTCGACACTCTCACTCATGAGAAAGAAAGCCTCCCAAATCACCGCTCGAGATGACCTGAAGCCGATGCTCTCCTACCTTAACAAGGTAAACAAGACCTCATTTTGTGATATCTTGCTTCAAAGCAGAGCCACTCGCAGATATGCAGCTGATATCTTGACAGACTCGGATGTGGATACGCAGAAACCCACGAGCTGTGTGCTCCGCCGCAGGCCTCATCTTTATTGTATGGCCAAGCCTGGTGTACAAACCGGTGCTGTGGCTGCTGGGGTTCGGTGAGCGAGGTGTTGGCGGTGGCTCGTATGCGGCCAAGTCCCACAGAGGTATCGGGGATGTTCGCCGTCACAGTCCCTTTGCTACCAGTCAGAGTGCTGGTGCTGGAGGCCGCGGCCGACGGGTCTTTGCCCACCTGGTCCGAACCGCTGTCCTTGTCGGTGCTGTTTGGTGGGGCCTGGTAGTCGTTGCTCGACGAGGCTCTCTTGAGGGGACCTGGAGGACTGCTGTAGAATCGTGATGACGGGAATCCGTAGCGATCAGGAGCGCGGTAGTCTTATCTGGTAGTCTTGTTCTTACAAAGTCAGGCCAGGGCTACGCGGGGGCTGCTGCGGAATGTCGTGGTCTGGCTGGCTCTGAAGTTGGCCTGCTTCCAGGATCACCATGTCGTGCCTGGTGGTAGATCCCTGTCAGATGGGGCTCAAAGAGACATGCAGTGAACGTGTTGTGCATATACCTCCTGCCTATAGGCTATAAATACTCGGTACGGTGCATGGCTCAATTTCATCACTACCATGTCTCGCTCTCTCATCACGCCGCTTTGACATGGGTGGTCTGTTGTAACTACACTCATCCTCCTCTAGAACCCAATAGACCGTGCTGGGATAGACAGAGGGAGAACCACACGTAATATGTGGTAGGGGAAATGGATAATCGGAGGCAGTGCGTGGATGGGGTATCAGAGAGCAAACCAGCCCACGCCCTGGTGTTGACCTCGGCAAAAGGAAGGTTTTCTGCTACGTACGTAATAGTAGAGGATTAGGGCAAATGGAACCCCTGATGAGTGTTGTTTTGGTGCCGACTTCGATCATTATGGGGCAAGATACAGGGACAGCGGAATCAATGCCGTGTCAGCCCACCAACCGCTGTGAACCTAACTTGATACGGTATCCTAGGACGGCGTCAACTACATGCCCTGTCTACCTCTCCTCTCAACATAGAATGTTGCTCTCTCCTTGAAATGTATGCTGCCAGTCCCGTAGATTGGGAAGTGCTCGACTGTGTTTTCCAGAGTTCTTCCCCACGGGGGTGTAAACAAGGAGCTATCGAATGCAACTATGGGGACCCCAAACCCCACATACAGAGCGATTGGGCCCGAACGCAGAAGTGGTACACACATTAGAACGTCTGTTTTGGCCTTGCATCATGGCCCGTCCACTAACGTGGAGAAGACTTCCTGAGTTGGCGAACTAGCCTTTCATGGTGGAGAGTAATCTGGCGGCTGGCGCTTGAGCCTTTAGGCGGCCCAGTATGATGCCTGGGAATAGCCTCACTGGGATCCAGGTTGAATAGGGCTGAAATGGTCGCACGAGTGCGCTTTGGCGACTTAGGCTATTTAGGTACGACGTCGGCCCGTTTGTGGATGGACGATTTGGCTTCTTTAGGTCAAGCTTCGCCAAAGGATTCGCTAGACGACCCGTCGGTAGCCGCTAAGCACGTGGTGGGCAAGCCACTGAGAGTCTGAGACACCGTGACACCGAGGTCGTTTCCAGTACATGGTCGATCTTGACCTGCAAGTGCCTCACACATCCTCTCGTCTGTCCGCGGGACTTGGGAGGCCTGTCGTGCTGGGAGGCCGGCGCTGTGCGTCACTGTGCCTTGCCGAGCTACTGTATGCGTATGGTCTGCGAAGCCTTCCCGAAGAGGGTGTTACCCCAATGCCTGTTTTGAGGGGGAGTTTCTGACTGACACCTGATACTGCGCTATTATAAATGGGCCAGACCCCGTGGGGTAGCATGATTCTGGGTCCAGGAAACGTGCTTATTTCTCCTCTGACTGGCACAATAGGCCACGAGACGTGTGCTTTGGCCCCTTGAGCCCCTTTCAGGGCAGAGTCCGAACACTAGTGACAGTCCCGAAGCCTTGGTAACAGAACAATCACCCTGGCTAGCCGACGTATAATCCCGATAGGCTATTCATCTTCTTCAGCTCACGACGGGGAAGCTTCCCCGATAGCATGTCGTATAATACCATATACAATCCCACTTCTCTGGCCTGTCCAGTCAAATTTGTCTTTTGCAGGCCTCCTCTGCATGCTCAACTTGTCAGTCAGGACAACCAACCATGCCCGCGGCCACAGATGACGGCGTGTCCAAGCCATCCACGCCAGCAGGCCTGGTGATGGAAGCATGGGCACAAGGTTTCATGGTCGGTGCCTTGGTGGTTATGGCCGCCATTACAATAGCCAACATGCGTCGGGGCATCCTCCTCCACAAACTTATCTTCATCGAGCTGTTGCTGGGCACACCGCACGGCTTCTTCATCTTCTTCGATCCTCCCGTCTACAGCTGGTTCCTTTCCGTCAGTGCCATCTTTCTCAACATGTCCTGGAGTCTGCATAACCTCGTCGGCTGGATGAAGAGTAGACCGTTTTTGTCGAGAAAGGCCAGTCTGTTTTACCTTTGGAGCGTCATCATTGTGCAGCCGTACTGGGTGCTGGAAATATACGCCAACTTTGCCTTCTTCAACAACATCAACAGGCTATTCATCCATACCCGGCCGTACGAGGCCTTGTTCCGGTGAGTCTCCTTGCCGACCGCAGCCGCCCGTGCTTTGCGAGCTAACATCAGCCGCAGCGATCCGTGGTGGATCTTTACAACTGTCAACCTCGTGTGGAACATCAGATACCGCTACCAGTTCGGATTCATCGAGCTTTCCAGGATATCGCCTCGCTTCGCAGTCATGCTCATCAGTATGTGCCTCTCCATCATCTTCATCATTGTCGACATCGCCGCCGTGACCAAGGGCTTCTCGCTGGGAACGGCCGAGGGCATCAACCCATTCTGGAAGCTCGCCTTTGTCTTCAAGTGTCTTACCGACACCATCGTTCTCGATGACTTCAAGACGGCCTTGGACAAACTCAGCCGCTACAAAATGAATCAGATCCGCAGCGTGTCGGAGGGGCGCTCGGGAAATCACGGTGGACAGGACCGGTGGATGGAGTTGAGTCACGGGACTGTGACAGGGGCAGGAACCGCAAATACCAAACCACCTGGACAGGGGATCCGGGTGGATGTCGAAACCGAGGTGTCCCGAACGGAGCATGGGGGAGATCGGACCCCGAGTGAAAGGCTGTCGACAAGTGAAATCCTTGGTGACAAGGCAGGGAAGATGGTCTGATGGTCCCAACCTAGCCATCTACTTAGCGAAGGGCTGGCTTCGCCACAGAGATGCTGCGTCCAACTGCTCGCATGCTGCATGAACTGTATGATACTTCGTGAAGAAGAGCGTACGATTAGTGTAACGATTTAGCGAGCGATATCTCTGAAGCAGAGTAACAATTTCATACGTCCAGTTTTGCCTTCAAGGACTTCTTGACCGCTCAAGGGCAACAGCGACTGGCCCCCAGCTGCTGTGAGGGAGTTATCACCTCAAAGGTACTTCCTGGAGATAGCGATCAAGGAGCTGAATACTAATAACCTTCCTGTTAGTGCTGGGCATCATGCCTAGTTGTAAGTGAGCTGTCCTGTGCTTTTGACCGTTCTGCCCCGTAGCAGTTGCGTCAGGTCGCCTAATCGGTCCATTTGGTATGAGTCCGGCTTCAATTTGCGTCTACCAGCCGTATGCACCAAACTCCAGTAGAAATGATGCATGAGTGGCTCGCGGATCGTGTGGTTCAGTTATTCATTAGCCACATACAGCATCTCAAAATGACCTGTCAGTCAGGCTTGTGACTAGGGGAGCAATGAGGCAGCAAATATGCCGAATTTAGTTTTGGTCGATGCGACGGTACGCAAGTGTACATCCCAGCGTTCCTTGACTGCCCCTGATTCGTGAGAGGAATGGAGATATCGCTGTCGTGTGATGGAGGTTGACGGCCGCCTTGCTGTGAATGTTTGCCATTTCCAGTCATTCGGTGATCTGCAATTGCCGAGCTGGTGGTATGAAACTACCTTGATGCTCCAAAGCTCACCTGCTGGCCCACCAGAACTATACCTGTAGTGTCGTTGCTGGATGGTAGTCACGAAGTCAGTCAGACAAACCAGGCAGGATCCACCTACATCGACACACTCTTTTGCATCCATGATAGACCCACTGCTACCCCATGGATCTAGCTCCTCTATTCGTTTAGGTGGTATGTCCATCTCCCTAGGGCTAACTAGAGGAGGGTGTGTCGTGATATGATGGCAGATGTGATGGTCGTACCAATGGTCCCGCGCGTGTTGATTCTGTTGGCGGTTACCGTGCAGTTCAAGTGTGTGTGGAACAGAGATGAAGACTTGTTCCTGGATTAACATCGCTGAAGACCTGATGTGCCACCCCTCCCAATATGGGGGTATCGTACGTTCGAGTTAGCTCAGGCTTAACCCGTGTCCGCGTCCGAAATAGTGCGAGATCATCACCAGATAGACATGATTCAAATTGACACGAAGCCTGCCAAAGCTATTAATCTCAAGCCCGCATTGTAATTCTGGGCAACTAGGTGACCAGGACCGAGAGAAACGTTGTAGTCGGTTGCAGAAGCGGCAAGAGAAAAATCGACGGCTAAGCTCCTTCTCTAGGAGACGGAGTAGCTCTGTGAGGCTTGACTCGTCCAGCTTGTGTTTCGCAATCAAAAACAGCGTGCCGAATGCCGCCCTGCAGGTGAGAGACAGGGCTACTGCTGATTCAGGGGAAGGAATCTCAACAAGTCGAATAAAACATCGAGAGGTTGCTGGAGTAGGGCTGAGCCTGCCTGCCTGGAGGTAGTGGCCCGCATCAAGCGAGGACGACGACATATTGCTATCCATGGAGTACCGTGGAGGAATTTGGACGTGTTGAGGGAAGTCAGCTGTGTAGCTTCGGTCGCAGAGAGTGATTGCATATGATATACATGTCCCTGAACAAAACAAGTACTAGTTGTGACAGGGATCAGCTTTGGTGTCCCTTGCATTCGTCGTTGCTGAGGATCTGCAGTGGAATTGGATGGAGCCGAGCGTAACGGGCCCCCGGTCACCAAGTACCTCTCGAGAGGGAAGACCAGCGGCTGACTAAGCAAGGATCAGACATATATCGACATCAATTACTTATGGAATTCTATGTACCATGACGTAATACTCAGCATTCGGTCGACTTGCAAGACTTGGGATGCAAGACTTCACGACAGAAGACTTCACTACTACTACATTCGGTGCTTGAGACACAACAACTTCTATAGCAGTTCAAAATCGCAACGATGGCACTCAAGGTGACTTGCATAAACACTGATCTGTGCTATGTGACGTGTTCAGGATACTGACTGTGGACTGGTAACCAGACACTCGGCGCAAAGGCCGCTGCGGCTCTGGACAAGGAGCTCATGAGCACGGGGGCCTTTTCCCTTGACCAGCTCATGGAGCTTGCGGGCCTGTCAGTGTCCCAAGTCGGTTAGTGCCCGCCGCAACAACACATGGGTCGGACCGCTCGTCTAACGCAATGCCTAGTATATCGCGTCCATCCTCCTAGCAAGGGAAAAAGGATACTTGTTGCATGTGGCCCCGGCAACAATGGTGGCGATGGACTTGTTGCTGCCCGTCATCTCCGTCACTACGGCTATCAACCTACCGTCTACTATCCGAAGCGGAGTGGAAACGAGTTGTACCAGGTCAGTATCACATTCTTGGACGGCTAGGCTAGCCTCTCAACACTCAGTTGCATCGTGGGAGTGTAGACTTCCTCATGGAATTATATATATGCGGTGGAGGGTGCCGAGGGGATAACGACGTCTTACTCGGCTGCCTGCACAACCCTACTGTCTTCTTTTCCCTAAACACTGTTTCTATGTTGGACCACTCTGCCCCAAGTTGCTGACCCCCGTTGCGTAGCGTTTGTCCAAGCAGTTGGAAGACCTTGACGTTCCTTTCGCCGATGACTTCCCCAAGGCCTTAACGTCAACCGACCACATTGTCGACGCCATATTTGGTATGTACCGCTAGATTCCCCCTTTGAGCGAGGGCAAGGGTGTTAATGTCGCAACCAGGCTTCAGCTTCTCCGGGGAGGTCCGCGAGCCTTTCAAGGCTGTCATTCAGGCCATGGAAGAGACCAAACTCCCCGTAACCTCTGTCGACGCGCCATCTTCCTGGAGTATCGAGGACGGTCCTCCGGCTCAGGGTGTCGGCAGCACGTTCCAACCTGGCGTCCTCATCAGTCTCTCCGCTCCCAAGCCGCTCGTGAAACATTTCAAAGGGAGGCATTTCATCGGTGGAAGGTTGGTCCCCAGTTGCCCTTTCTAGTGTCAGCTTGGTTGCAGCTGCAGCCGCGGGGTTGGAACAGCACTAACCTCTTATCCCCCGTTGTCAGATTTATACCACCGGCGATTGCGAAGAAGTATGATTTCGAGGTCCCGGAGTATGAAGGCGTTGACCAGATCGTCGAGGTAGGACCTGATTTCCAGAAACTCTAGGTGGGTGGTAAGAATGGCATCACTTGGTAAATAAGTTGTCTCAAGAGCTGTAGACTAGGGCCCGTGTTGGCTGCTTCTGGATAACCGTTGTTATCGATGTTGCTTCCTCTCGTCCAAGTTCCAAGTCAACATGATCTCGATGGATAATCGTGCACTATCGTCTCAGCTCACGACGCAGCCCCCGTGACGACCGTTGGGACACACCGGGCTGGGACAGCCTCCATTATTCATGTCGAACACAGCAACGACCGTGCCGTTGGGGCACGTCAGGAGTGGGGGATGGTAGGCCTTGCAGAATTCGACATAGACCAGATACTGTTTCCCACAGACTGGGCAAGGCCATGTGTGCTCCGTGCACATGTAGTATGCGTCTCGCTCTACGGGCTCCGACAATAACACGCCCTGAAGAGTGATCGAGGTCGAGACCTTGACTGCTGGAGGGGAACACACAAGTCTCCGTACTGGTGGAATTGTTGGCTGGTGGTAGTAATGATATTGATTTCGAGGTCTATTCTCTTACTGCAATGCCATCTAGCTGTCCTCGGCCGGCTTTCGAAGGTTCTGCTGACTGATAAAATAGACATAGCCGATCGGACTACCTTGGCGATCCCTTCCGGACGATTCGTCGTCGAAAGGGGGTTGGAAAATTTGGCTATTGCAGTGGTCAGGCGTTAGGTCTGCTTGTGCTGTGGCCTATCCGGCCAGGAAGTTCTGCTCCGGACGGAAATGTAACTGGGGTCAAGACAGCAACCCGACAGGGCTAGAGAGGACCCTTGGGGCCACAGGAACGGGTACCGAAGCCGAGCGGTCTGTCTGAGAATGTCCCCCGAACGGTCTGACTATCTTGCAACCCTCTTCGTAAAGTACCGGCGGAGCTGAGATCGATCCGTTGTGGATCACCGAGCCTTGTTACACGGCTTTTCGTTCTGAGTTTCGATGGTAACGGTCCAGACGGTCCTCAGGAGCTGGCGAGGGGGGACACTGCGGAAAAAGTACTATCTGAGGTACTCGGGTACACTCGATAGCTCTATACAAGCATTTGTTCTTCGATATTGCCGCTCATGGTAAGCTAGGGCCAAGCACACTCAAGCATCATCTTCCGCCGTAGTTGTAGAAAAATTATAACAGCGTACAGTGGCAGTGGCAGTGGCAGTGGCAAATGTAAAGCGAGCGACGTTCCAATGACTCTCGTAAGCCTTAGTTATCGGCGGCGAGGAAGCGGAAAGACGGCGGTCGTATGGGAGGCCACAGACTACAGCACAAGCCACAAAGCCGACAAGGACGAGAGCAGGTATGTTTGCAGAAGAAGATGGTCTTTTTAGAAATTAACGTCCAGGGTGTGCACCCACTCATCACAGCAGCTAAGACTAGATGTAGGCAGGTACTACATGGTTGCCAATGATCACTGGAGAACCCTGGAGGACCCAAGTGAAGGGCAACTTGCCTAGAAGGGACCCCTCGACGCCGCCATTTTCAGCGGACCTCACCCGCCGGTTGAGGGTCGTGTTGACCGGCACGCGGGCAAAAATTGAGGCACTGAAACCTCGAACGGCAAGGAAAGAGTGGCCACTGGATCCTGTCCACCGGCCTGTGGCTGTTCAGGACGGAGCAAATGCTCCTACCTCGCATCTGGACTTCCATGTCATTGGTGCATGTGTGGGGGCGCTATGCTTGCTCTATGCGGCTGGTCCCTGGCTGACACGCGGGTCCCTGGGATTGCGACGGGTCGAGTGAAAAGCAGTGTCTGGGTATTGCCGATTCGTCCTGCCCATCTAATGGAACACAAAATCTTCAATTGGTGATAAAATAATTCCGAAACCACGTCTGCAGGACGAACGTCGGGCTTGTACAGGTGTACATGTGTATAGCAGCAGCGTCACAGTCACGAGGCTGATGGCCTTGTAAAGCATAAAGGTCCTCAAGGCTTCTGATCCACTAAGGGAAAAAAAGAACTAGATACACTGCGTTCGCAGGTTGTAGATAGACTAGAGGTAAGTGGGGAAGTTTGACGATATGGTGGTGTGGCAAAAGGAACGAGATTTCGACACGGTCTACCTTTGCCTTGGTTTCGGCCTACTTCTAAGTACCTGTACCTGCCACCTCGGACTGTTTTACACGTATCCTCCCACCATATTTGTCAAGACCAACTTAGATACATGTACAGTTTGAAAATAACGACAGTACTTTTGCCTGGGAGTTCTATGGTCCGGCTGGGCTGTTTGACAGCCATCAAGGGATTTGCCTTGAGAAGGTCAACTGGAACCCCTCCTTGTTGAAGGCATTCTTACATTTTCCATGTCAACCATATAAAGTAAGGTACTTACCTGACTAGGGTGATTTCGCGATAGATACCCTGTAATGGGGATCGGCACGTGATCGGAAAGCTTCCCACTCACACCAAGGTGGCCCGCCTCGTCGCGCCTGCTGTCGCTTCATCAAACCGAAGGTTTTATGAGGAATGGCCTTTTTTTGCTTCCTTGCTGTTAGCCAGATAGCTAAATGTGGATCTGGAATACCTATCTGCAATTGGTTAATGGCGAAATACCTATCTGCGATTGGTT
>QVQW01000118.1:0-57603 GCA_003635345.1 Coniochaeta pulveracea | reverse complement strand
AAAAACTAGAGGCTTGGGAGAAACCATACCCTCACCTCTCAACGATGTCACTCGCTGTGTCTCGCCTTCTCCTTCCGCTCCTCGCATTCATCCTTGTACTCACCCCCTTCACGCACGCCTCTCCGGAAGCCATAGGCCCTTCTTCGCCCCTCTCACCGTGGCTCATCACCCGCCTCTGGACATTCACCCCCTCAGGCCGCCCCGGCTCGTCTCCCTGGAGCACGCTCAACTTCACCATCTCGGACCCCAACACCATCATCGCCGGCACGGGTCCCCAGCAAACCTTCACCTACCCAGCCCACACGGCCAACTGTTCCGCTCAATGGTCTTCTACTCTCTCCGTCCCCGCTTGGAACCGCACGATCAACTGTACCCAACACTCGTACGAGTTTGCCTACTGGTCCTTTGAGATCCTCTATCCGGAGACGAACGGCACGGTGTATGACTATCCTAGCGCATCGGAACACTTTGATCTGAGGATTAGGCTGACGGACACGACCAATCCCGGGAATCAGAAGTATTTCTGGAAGCAAAGCTTTGAGGGGCGGGTGGGCTTGGAGGTGGGTGGGAACATGGGAGGGATCTGTGGTGCGAGCGGTGTTTGTAGCTGGAGTCTGAAGGATGATAAGACGCCTTTGGAGGTTAGGCAACACAGGACGGATTGTACGGGGTTGTGTGGATAATTGATGGCAAGAAAAAGACTGAGTGCTGGCTGTAATCACAGCGAAGTCTTGGAGGAGGTCGGAGACAACAACCTCGCGAAATGGAAATGAGAGTGGCTAGTATCGCCTCAATAAGGGGTTTGCGATCATAGCAGTCCGTCCACTGACTGTCTGCTAACATTCCGTCTTGATAAGAGGTACCGTAACAAGCATTTTGACAATGACAAAGCCATGCCCGTTCGCGACGGGATCACAAGGTTGATATTTCGGTTTTCATAACACCAACAGTTGAAGACTCTCACACCAGCTGAGATGGGGGTTTATGCTCGTGTGCTTACCGGATACACAACGGGTCCTTGGTGGTCGGGTTCAGAACGATTGTGCCATTATTGGAGGACATGTCTCTCAAGGTGCATTGCGCCGGTATAAAACAAGTTGAAGTTTGTATATGGACCCGGTGGTTCGAAACCAGTAGGGTTGTTCCTGACGTGCACATCACCAGTCTCTTGACATGCTCAAAATGGCCGCTGGCTCGGGATTACAGGCGGAAGACTGGAGTCGCAGAAGACTGACCCACAATCACGGCTTCTCGGCATCCGGGCCGTCGAACCATTTCCCTAGTGCAAACGGGAATTCTTGGCAGCCGCATCGGAGCCGATGCCTGTCCATGCTGCCTGTTGACTTGTTCTGCCGGTGTCCCAATTGTTTACGTTCGTGTCGAATTACTATAAGGATTGCTAGAAGAAGAATCATAGTACGCGACTCGTCTGTCTCCAGTGGCTAAAGCGAAATTCTTTGGGACTGCCTGCAACAGGCTGTGCAAGGTAGCTCCTAGGTACTTTGGGTCATTCAACTTTGCAACTCTACGCTGAAGTCCTCTTCACGGTTGGACTCGCCAGCGTCTAGGCCTTCATCAACATGGCCAACCTTGTTTCCGTTCTTCACCTCCTTGTACGTCCAACTCTTCATGACGAGTGGTCTGCGGGCTAACATGCGGTGCAGTTCATTGCTGCATTCCTACCCTCACTAGGCCCTGCCCAAGTCTTCGTATCTGCTCAAGATCCCCGGCCTAACCAGATATATATCCCGCCGAGCTTATCCCCAGCCTGCGCGTACGTTCTTTCATTTGCACGCTTACAAGTCAAGAAGAGCTCTAACACAGCCGTACTATGCTAGTGCCACTTTCAGGGAAATAATCCCTTGCAGTCAGGAGATTATCCTGGTGACCAGAGGACTTGACCCTGATTCTGCGGACCTTCCCACTCTCTGCGATCCTGCTTGTTATACGGCTCTGGTTGACCTCCGCGTTCGCCAATCCCAGGTGTGCGCTGGCCAGACCGTCACCATCAGAAGCGGGAAGATCTACCCGGCTACAATTCGAGTCGATGCATTACTTCATACATTGGATGTTATATGTCTCAAGGATTCGTAAGTTGCTGATGCCCTCACCACCACCAACGAACCTGTACGTTGGGAGCCATGTCTCACAATGCTACAGATCAGATCAGTACTGCTCTCCTGGATTCCGCAAGTACTATCAAAATTACAGAAGTGGAAACGTGAGCTTGGAGGAAGGATGCGCAGAATGCGCTCTGAAGACATGGCAAGCCATGCTAAACTCGGATTTCAGTTATCGAGCTGATTTGGTGCCTGTCTTTTCTTCCATAATCTCGTCGTGGGTCATCCTCCGTTGATTTCGTCCCCCCTACCAAACTCCTCACGGCTGACCGACGACTACTTATTGCAACATAGATGCCAGGCAACGGATTACCCGTTGACATCACCCACCCCGTACGTGCTCGGGACAACAACCGTGTCTCACCCCAGGCCTTCCACTACAAGCGTGAGGTCGAGCTACACTTGCCATGGCAAGTACGTGGTCCAACCAGGCGATACATGTCTCTCGGTGAGCCGGAAAAACCAAGTGTCGACGTATGCTCTGATTTACATCAATAAACTCGCCGCATCTTGCCGCAACTTTCCAGCACCGGGGACGGAGATTTGCCTCCCGCAGAGCTGCAGTACCTACACGGCGACGAGGGAGGATACATCTGTTAGTGTGTCCCAACGAACGGGACTCTCCGTCGAGCAGCTCCAAAGCTATAATATTGATCTCAACATGCACCGCGGAAATGTGGCTCTGCCACCGTTGCGAGAGATCTGTCTCAGTCCACCTGGGGAAGTCGCAACAACTCAGAGCTGGACGAGGGTTGCAAGACCGACATAAGTCTTGAAATCTTCTCTCTCTTCACGAACAGTCTGTCCGACCATATCACGCTCCATACTGAGCATTCAAGGAATTTTGCAATATTAGCATCTGAAAGTGGGTAATCCGCCATTGGCATGTTGACCATACTTCGAAATTCTCGAGAGCAGAGCAGCAAAAAATATTTACCCACTATCAGGTTCGAACTGATGACCTTGCCAGCAGAGGGGTGTTGTTCTAGGAATACGGAGAGGTATTCTTAGGGGACGGTACTGCTGACACGCTCTACCACTGAGCTAAGCGGGCTTCTGCTCGTTGTTGCTGTACCAAAGAGAGTTCCAGCTCATATAGGATGATTTGGACCTTGGCAAGCGGGGTGTGCAGGCTGGGCAAGCACAGGGCATAGTAAGGAGGAGTGGCCATTCTATTCACCTCCAACCATCGCACGGGAACGGTACTACTACAGCAGGAGTTGAGGTTAATGACAACGTACTTTTCGGGGATCATTGACATAACGAAGGTGTCCAGGCAAAACGAGAGGTCGGCCAGGAGAGGTGGCTGAGTAGCAAAAAAAATATCTACCCACTATCAGATTCGAACTGATGATCTTGCCTTGAAGAGATACTGTGCTAGGGATACTGGGAGGTATTCTTAGGGACGGTACTCTAGACACGCTCTTACCACTGAGCCAAGTGGGCGCTTTGTTGCTAGACGGTCGGTCAGTTTTAGTTCATATGTGTTCGCTCTGGGTCCTGGTAGTCCGATGTTCGGTAAAGCATGCAGGAGAGGTGCAGCTTGGCGGGTTGAGAGTTCGGATATTCCCGTGAAATCACGAAATCTTCAAGGATTGCTTGTTTCGTGAGACATTTGTCATGCTGTAAACAGCTTGATGGTGCCGTGGTTCGTGGTCATACACTCCAGGTCTTACTCCAGCTTCTCAGGCCCATCCAACCCATCCAGCAGCTGCACTGCCATGACAACGTACACGACGGCAGAGTACTTCTCATGGCCCACGAGTGCAGTTGGCGCCTCCACTATGACCCCTGCCGAGACTGTATCCCTTATGCAGGCTGGGACAACCCGGCGTCTCTTCCCAAACTTTCAGGTACCCGAAGTGGTTGCAAGACGTGCGACACTTGCCTTGAGAACCCTGGTACATCCCAAGCATCACTCTCTTCGGAGCTCAAAAGGGTGCCATATCAAGGCACAGTTCTGGGGAAATAAGTTGATCGTCTTCACACCCAAGCGTCTCTGGACATTGTCCAGAACCGTGGTGGCCTAATACGTCCTGGAGCTACTCGCCGGCAGCTCTTGGCCTGGAATCCATCCCTGGACTGTACTATCCAGACCATAGTACAAGTTGGAACCAATGCACTTTTGTACAGGGTTACGGACACTGCTTTACCCTGTGAGTGAAGCTCTACGCGGTATCAGGCAGTCCGCAGATCCTAGAACACCCTTCGAGAGACATACCCCAGACGGTCCATAAGACAACACTCCTCTGTGTCCCGTGCCTGATAACTGGCACCTGGATGTATACTTGCCTTGATTGCCACATCAATAAAACAAGCATCCGGGCACGACTTTGGACTGCTGGACGTGAAACATCGTTGAATCGTATCCTCGAAGAAAGGCACCAGAACTCAAATAGACCAGAGATTCACGTGAACCCGTGAAATAATTGGTAGCTCTGTCTCTTGCGAATCGAGTGATTACTCTAGTCCCAGGTCATCAATTCGCGCAGTGCGTACATCTGAATACTGTTCCATGGAACCGAGTCTAGCATTTAGCCTATCGCGGCATCCTTCCAACACCAAGCCATATCACCTCAATATACTCATCAAGTACACCTAAACCCCCCAGAAAGCCACTCCCTGTCCTGCCATTCCAGAGTCACGAACTCATTATGCGGACTGACCTGCCCGCTCCGACTCCCCGACACACTACTAGCAGGCGGCGTATGGCCCATATAAACCGACTCCTTCTCCCTCCTCGAGGTCGGGAAATCTGGCTGGGGGGTGTTCGACACGGGTGCGCTGCCCAGTCCAGGGTGTTCCACGACGGGCATTGGCGGGTACTGGAAGGGAGCGGATGGGTCGTCCTCATCACCGTCAGAGAAATCCGCTTGACGGAGAAGACTGTGAATGGCCAGTCTCTGACGGGCTTTGGCTGCGGCCGAGAGCTGCTGCTGAGGAGACCTGTTGCTGCTGCTGCTGCTGCCTGGTTTGGTAAGTGTCTCGGGTTCAACGAGGGATTGGGCTGAGGGGAAGGCGGAGATGGCGCGGGTCATTTCTTCTATGATGGGCTTGGCGAGGGTGGAGGAGGGGAAGAAGCGCTTGAGTGCTGCGAGGCAGAGTTCTGCGCGGCTAAGGGCGAATTCTTCCGTGGTGTTGATGTTGAGTGGGATCGATGATGTCTGGGAGGCACGGGAGAGGAAAAGAATGAGGCGCGTGGCATGGTACGCGCAGATGGCTGTGTCGAACTCGAGAAGACGTGGCTGCGTGCTCTGGTGGTTGAGGTTACTCAGGATCTGGATGATGGCTTCAGCGTGGCGGAAACAGAGCGATGCCGCTGTTGTGATGTAGGTCGGCGCCAGGTCGTCGAGGACTACTTTTGGTGCTGCTTCCCTGAATCCAGCGAGGAAGAGGCGGTAGAGGTCGCAGTGGCACTGATGCCAGGAGAGATGCAAGAGCATGATACGGGGTAACCAGGGACAAGTCAACACCAAGGCCAATTTGTCAGCCGTAAGACTAGGCCCGAGTTGCATCTGCTGGCCAATATCGACCAGGTCCTTCTCAAAGTCAAGCACCATCTGCGGCAACTGAGGGAAAGGTTGCTCACAGAGAGCGAGTGATCTCGTCAAGCGCATGATGTCGCGGCGTATCCTTTCAAGCTTGATACAGAGTGGGTAGGCACCTGGTCCGTACTTGTCCATGCCAGCAGCTCCTTCGGCAAAGTCAGCCTCACAGCTGGGCATACGCAAGTAGATGTTTTCCTGGGGACAAAGCTCAAATTCGGGAAGTCCGATGCAGAAGTAGCGCTCAACAAGCTTCATGCACCACATCACCCGTCTCCGAACTTCCAGTGTTGTCGAGTGTTGATCAGACCGCTCGTGGTTCAGACGCATAGCCACGGCTGCTCGGGCAGCTAGTGACAACAGCATGAAAGCCCTCTGGAACTGTCCGATGTTGATGCGATACAGGATCACGAGTAACAAGGCTTGAAGTCGAGAGACGGTTGGGTTTTCTAGTCTTTCCCAGACAATATGCTCCGCCTTCTGAATCCAGGCCGACGCTTGAGGATTCTCGCGGCATCCGGGTTTGCGTAGAGATTCACGGTATGACAGAGCCACCCCTGAGATGGCTAGCCGCAGAGCTGCGTCCAGGGTCCCGTCAACCCATTTCTGCCTGGTCTTGGGTCGGTAGAGAAAGGCGTACGAGGGCAACTGGTAAACCACATCGAAGAAGAAGTCGACCAGTTCTGGTGAGTCTGGCGGCGCTGCGTCCTGGTCTGGTATGCTAGTTGTATGTCAGCGTCTTTGTATATCATCGCTATCAGCATTGGACGGGCGAGGAACACGAACAGTAGATTCCTGATTGCCAAGTCAGCGGGACCGCGTTCTTCGTGCGCATCGTTGGCAACCGTGCCGACGACGCTCGGTTGCGGCGAGATAGGTGTTGGAATCTGCATGACCTGTGGCGGACTTGGGGTTCGAGGGCTTTCGACCTCGTCATCTGCTTCATCATGAAGTGGTCGCTTCGTCCGCTTGACAGTTCGGACTCTTTTCCTGGTCTCCAGAGGGTAATGGCAGTCCAATTGCCGGCGCTTGCAGGCAGTACACTGCGGTGTGTCGCCTGAACACCGAACCTTCTGCTCTCGACAACCATCACATGCCTTGCTCACTCTCCGCCGCTCGGGACGAGCTTCAGGTGATGACCCCTGAGCGCCATCATCCGCGTGCTCAGGGCTAGCTGCCAGCGACAGGGAACAGGCGAAACCTAGCCGCTCGCAGTTGCCGCAGATGCCTTCTCGGCCGTCACAGCGGACCTAGGGACATCCGTTAGTAGCATCCTCGATAAGCCAGAGGCTAGAGATATTTCTAGCGCGGACACAGTTAGAGTGAGTTGGGCTAAGATTTACCTTGCGGTAACGGCACTGCTTGCAGGTCTCTTTTGGCTTGGTTGCGTTTGACCTAAAAGTGGTCACATAGCTCTCCATGACCGATTTCATTGTCTCGGGGTCGTGGATTATGCTTCAGATCGAAAACCGGCTATGATCAATACAAGACGATACATTCCTGAAATCGCCAGATGTCAGGAGAGAATAGGAGGTTATTCGCTCCATGATGGCGTGTGTCCTCTGCGACTCCCAGTGTACATGAGGCGGGGAGTCGATGGAGATCACTGGCTGTGGTGCAAGACGAGCTTCTGGGCTAAAATGAGGCGATCGATTGCATTGCTTCCTAATGCCCTGCATAATTGCAGCATAACTCGTGACTTTTACACCACCGCCCCTGTCGCATGTAACCCTAACCCGGGATTCTTCCTAGGTGTCCAACTCCATTCTCAACGACTTCCTGCTCTGGCTTGGGCCCCAGGAGTGAACAAGCGGAAGCAGGACAATTGAAAGGACACGCGACGACTTCTTCCACATAGAGCCGGTCTCTGGGGCTTCGGTGTTCGGTGTTTCGTGTTACCGTGATCGGCATGACCTACCTTTGGTCATGTCGCTCAACACCGACCACCTTGCCCTTACCTCGCACGATTACTCCGACGTAAGCGGGTTCCGGTCTTCGGATTGACTGTAATCCCAGTGTTTTTTTCCGCGTCTACACTCAAAGGTGCTGGAAATGGCAACGCTCCAAACTTTGTACCAGACGGCGGGCAGGTCAGGGACCAGCAGGAGGACGAGAAGGGCCAGCTGACTGATCGTTGGACAACACTACCTTTCTTTGGTATACACTCAGTCCTCTCATTCAAGATAAGTACCAATTGAGCACCTCATCCATTTACATGTATTGCCCCAACCCTTACCATAACCTACATGAAGAAGCGGTACTCGTTCCCTGGAGCAGGAAGTGTAGGTCCCCAGCTTCGCACCGTCATACATTATCATAATGGTCATATCTGAAAAGTGATGTCGGATTGGTCTTTTATCATCGTTGTAGAGGTAACATCAGGCTCCATGCTATGAATCAGGGGCTGACTAGTCGGATAGGCTAAGTGATACCCTCGTATTCATCCATCAACAGACAAGAACGAAGTATCATGTAAGTGGTCTTGGGTTCTTTTGACTTTGACTAACAAAGGATTGCTCGATGACTCCGGACATAGCTGGCAGTGTTCACCTGTCGCCGTATCCTCAAGTCACTGCCTCATGCTACGCTTAGGTACTCACTCTTCCATCTGCGACCTGTATGTCCGATGAAACTCGTCTGGGCGGTTATCATACGTTGCAGCAGTGTGAGCGGATTGTGATAAGAACTATCCTGCCCATGTCTAGCACTGGTATTGATGGGAGGCGACAGCTCAAGATGAGTCTAGGCTTTACGTGATGTCTCCCTTCTCATTAGAAACACTTGTCTCTGGCGGCTGGACTTGCACTCACCTTCTCGAGCGTCACCGGGGACAACGCACTTCGATGGCATGAACATGGAACAACGGAATGACAAGGCTGGTTCATCCACCCTTTGTCCTGTGGCGCGCTCATCATGATTGGTGACATGGACAATGGAGTTGTTGGCCCTTGCTTGTCAAAGCCTTCACCAGCGACTCAACAGTATAAGACATCTGCAGCACAGACTTTTCCCCAGAGTCGTCGACTTGTCCACCATCGAGATCTTGGAATACAGTCACTCAACCTCTAAGCCCTCACAAACCAAGCGAACAACATACTGCCACTCACTCTCCAGTAGTTTACCTCCTACAAACAAATCCAAAATGACCTCCCACACCATCAAGCTCCTCGCTCTCTTCCTCACCAGCAGCACCCTCGTCTCCTCCCACTGCTGGCTCTCCAACCCACCCTCCCTCCGCTTCAAAGGCAACCCCAACACCGGCTCCGACGTAGACTACGACATCGCCTCCCCCCTCGGCAGCCTCTCCGACCTCCCCTGCAAAGGCTACCTCCGCCTCCTCGGCACTCCCGAAGCCAACCCCGTCGCAACCTGGACGCCCGGCCAGACCTACAAGATGACCATCTCCGCCGGCGCCACCCACATGGGCGGCAGCTGCCAGGCCGCCGTCTCCGTCGACAAGGGCCAGACCTTCCACGTCATCAAGTCCTTCATCGGCTCGTGCCCCACCCCCGGAGCCAGCAACAGCGACTTTTCCTTCAAGCTGCCGGCGGACACGCCGGCCACGGACACGGGGATCTTTGCCTGGCATTGGAGTAATAAAGAGGGGAATAGGGAGCATTACAGTAATTGTGCGGTGGTGAAGATTCAGGGCGGAGGGGGGAGAGAGAAGGTCGCTTTTAAGAGTAGGCCGGCGCCGTTTATTGGGAATCTGGGAACAGGTTGCATCACGCCCCCGAATCATGCGGTGGAGTATCCTGATCCGGGGCCGGATGTCCAGCGTTTGGATGATGATGTGGCGCCGCCGACTGGGAATTGTGGCGCTGTTGTTGCTGGTGGAGGGGGATCGGGAAGTGGTGGTGGAGGAGACGGTGGAGGTAAGTCTGGTGGTGATGCCCCATCTGGTTCCACTGCGCCAGCTGTTGCCTCGGTGCACGCTGACTCCGGCGGATCATTTGTAACCAGCGTGCCTGCTGCTGTGCCGACTGATGCTAACTCTGATGCAGGCTCCTCTGGGTCCGGAAGCTCTGGTACCGCCTCCGGTACGGGCGGCACATCAAAACCCTCCGGAGGTTCAGGTATGAGCGGACCATACGGCACTTATGTCCCCGGCAACAGCTGGCCCGCGGGCTTCAGTGCTGCGATCAGCTCACACACGGTGTCGTCATGGGCTATCGTGCTGGCCATTGCTGTATCAACTTATATGGTTATGCGTACGTACCAGGATTGGGGCGAGTGTATATTCGTGGTGTACTGATATATTAAAAGAACATTGCGCGCGACACAGAGCGCCGTTTATGGGCCAGCTGGCACAACAGGTCTGGTAAGTAGTTGGAGGTAAGTAAGTACAGCATTGAAGCACTTTGTTCCTAGCGTTCTTGTCTCTTTTTTCTGAGTGGATATATTGTACATTTGGACCGTCGACAAGTCAAATCGTGCTGATTGTAAGCATACGGTATATTTGATGTCCCCTTTTCCATGTGGCAGGAATCATCTTGAGGTACCTTACTTTCAATGTGACGCTAGCGTCTTGCGTGCTCTTGGCGAGAATGATGCAGGAGATTTTGTCACCCACAACTCTGCAAATGAACGTTTCCTTTCCTTCCAAAACCCTACGTACAAGCGGACAGTTAGAATTCGAATATATCGGAGGGAAGGAACCGACCGCCGAAGTGTGACATCATGAACGTTGTCGGCATCAAGTGTAGTAATTTCGAATACGCAGTAGTCCGTTGTTACCCTACAATTCCTTGACCACCACGCTCCGGTGAGTCATCGACAACTTTACTCACTTCCACTCCATCCTCTTTTTCTCATTTCCTCCCACAAGCCATACTTTCAAGCCAGTTCCCAGCATGGCGAACACCACCGATCCAGAACGAGGTCGCGCCTCCCCTTCCCCCAGGGAAGAACAACCCCTCCTACGCGCCCCCTCCCCTTCAACCTGGCGGCCACCCCCATCCTTCATCTGGATCCAACTCGCGCTGATGTCCAACGTCTTCCTCTACGGCTTCGACGGCACCATCACCGCGGCGACCTACGGGATCATCTCCTCCTCCTTCTCGGCCGCCAACACCGCCTCGTGGCTCACCACCTCCTACCTCGTCACCTCCACCGCCTTCCAGCCCCTCTACGGCCGGGTCTCGGACATCTTCGGCCGCCGCATCTGCTTCTTCCTCTCCACCGTCACCTTTGCCTTGGGCTGTCTGGGCTGTGCCGTCGCGCAGGACATCATCACGCTCAACTGCATGCGGGCGTTGACGGGGTTTGGGGGTGGTGGGTTGATGACGATGGCGACGATTGTGAATAGCGATATGATACCCTTCCGGAAGAGGGGTATGTACCAGGCGATGCAGAACGGGCTGTTTGGGTTTGGGGCGATCTGTGGCGCGAGTTTGGGCGGGAGTATCGCGGATGGGATTGGTTGGAGGTGGTGTTTTGCTCTGCAGGTGCCGGTGTCGACGCTGGCGTTGGTGACGGGGTATTTGGTGATTCGGAATCCGGAGGGGACGATTGCGAAGGGGGAGGATGGGTGGAGGAAGGTCTGGGGGAAGGTGGATTTTACGGGGGCGGTGGTGTTGGTGGTGGCGATTAGTGTGCAGTTGGTGGGTTTGAGTCTGGGCGGGAATGAACTGCCTTGGACGAGTGGTTGGGTAATTGGGAGTCTGGTGGGGAGTTCGGTGTTGTTTGCCTTGTTTCTCGTGGTAGAGAAGAGGACGAGGGCCATTCCGGTTATCCCTTTGAAGATGCTTCATGGGAGACTGCCGGTTTCTGTGCAGTTGGCCAATGTGTGTTCTGGGTTCTCTGCATATGCGGTAAGTCTCACTACTGTTTCATGATGGGAGAGGAATAGAGGCTGACTTCTTATAGTACTTGTTCAACCTTCCACTGTTTTTCCAAGTTGTCTTGCTGGACTCGGCCACGAAAGCAGGAGGACGACTGGCCATCCCGTCCCTGGCAACACCAATAGGCGGCTTGATAGCCGGTGTGGTCATGTCACGATGGGGGAAACTCATTGCTCTTGTGCGATTGGGAGCAGGGTTGATGCTCTTTGGCAATCTGCTTGTCACCACCCTGGGCTTCGAGGACTCGAACTGGAAGTACTTCGTCTACATCTTCCCGCCAAGTCTCGGTCAGGGGATCGTGTATCCTGCCATGTTGTTCACCTCCCTGGCGACGTTTGATCATGCAGACCACGCAGTGACTGCCTCGACCGTCTACCTCATCCG
This sequence comes from Coniochaeta pulveracea, assembly GCA_003635345.1. Lineage (NCBI taxonomy): Eukaryota > Fungi > Ascomycota > Sordariomycetes > Coniochaetales > Coniochaetaceae > Coniochaeta > Coniochaeta pulveracea. Next base: position 45,711 of record QVQW01000118.1, on the reverse strand, counting down.
GTCATTAGGTACAGTCTGGGGTGTGGCAGTCACATCGGCTATCGTGCAGACCACGCTGAGTATGCGATTACCGGAGGCACTTGGGGACATTCCGGACAAGGAAAGAGTAAGACTCCCCTCCACTATTATCAATGCATGCATTCTTGCTGACTCTCTGTTAGATTGTGGAGGACGTCCGCCATTCTCTCGAGGCTCTAAGGGACCTTGCTCCAGATGTCCAGCTCACCGCCCGGCTCGTGTACTATGACGGCCTCCGCTATGCGTTTGCTGCGTCGACTGCCGTTGCTGGACTGGCAGTTCTTGCTTCTTTCTTTGCACGTGGCAGCGGGTTGAGAAGCACAAAGTGACATGCGTTCCTACTATGAAAAGAAAACTAAGACTAGAGCCAATTTAGACCATATCAGACACTTTCCGTGTCCTCGGAATTGGATCATACATGTGCTTTTCGGCAAAAGAATGCCAGAGCCCCCGTATCCCTAGCCAGACGGGTCGCCGGCACAAAACGTCCACGTCCGATGCAAGACATCTTCCTGGCTCAACCAATCCTCCTTGAACGGGTCATCGGCGTACAGGACCAGCTCATCCCCTCCAGCCCTTTGCACGACCTGTTCCAGGTGATTGCTATCAAGTGACGCTGACTCGATGGCTCTCTTCGGCTGCATGTCCCGCACCTTGCCTTCGTGCTTGAGACATGGCGCTGCTGACTTATACCCCTCCTCCCCGTGGTTGTTCTTGGGAAAGTAGTTCAGCTCCGGGTTCTTCAGCCGGTAGATGAGCGAAGAGTGGAGTTCGGCTCCTCGTGGGATGTCGCGAGTGTTGCCCATGTTCAGCGGCCACCAGACGAACTGCCAGTCGTTGTCTACGAATTCCCACCGCTTGATCAACGGGAACCATTCTGCTCCAATGTTAGCCTTGCACATTGTCCACGGATGACGGTTCTGTGTAGGGGGAACTTACCCAGGAACTTCCACAGCAGAACCTTGGCCAGGCTCTCGCCATAGCCAAAGCGCAGCGAGTCATGGTAGATACCCTTCAGCGCCTCGTACTTCCTGTTCATGAGCTTCTTCTTGAACCTCCGGAGACCGTCCTCGCGCCACTTGACGGCAGCCGACGGATCCTTCTTGCCCACCAGCTCGAGCTCACGTATCATCCAAGCCAAGGGAATATCGCTCATCTGCAACGGCCCCTTATCTAAGCTCTGACTCAATTTGTCATCCTTGCGCTTGGTGAACACGTTCTTGATCCGGTCCCACCAGCTCCAATCGCCCAGGTCTTTCTTCGTGTCCAACGGGTTCTCCTTGCTCGCCGGCCACCCACCGCCCACGTCGCCATGACATCCCGGGAACCAGACCTCCTTAAGGTCCTCGTCGTGGTGGGTTTCATGTGCATGGCCCGTGTCCCCGGTGTTGGTCTTCTCGTCCTGGGCGAACAAGGCCGCCTTGAACTTCACCCGCCGCTCGTCCACAGCCACGGCATGACGGACATGCACCGCCGTACCAGCCATTTGCACCGGTTTGGGAGCCTGCTGCTCCAACACAGCAACGGAAGAGACACAATCCCACAAACCAAGGAAATACACCTTGATATTCTGCTCCTCCGTGTGGCCATGTCCACAATCCACCTTCTCCTTCCTGCAAAACGTGTTGCTGAAGGCCTCCAGCTCGTTGTGGGCGCTGTGCTTGTGGTCGGCTTCATCATGCTCGTGATCGTCGTCATCGGGCAGGAGAGGCTGGTCTTGCCCGTGATGCAACCCTGTCGCAGCGAGTTGAGCGAGCTTGGCAGCTTTGCGTTCGGCGTCCTTGCGTTGCTTGTTGGGACCCTTGGCGAATGTCCGGATCTTGCCGGCTAGACTGCGTTGGTAGAGCTTGTACACGAAGGGAACCATCTCTTCGTTGCCTTTGCAGAGGAGACCGACGGTGTTGACCATCCTGGCGAGGAACTTGGCTGTGAAGGCGCCGCGGGAGAAGCCGAACATGTAGATCTTGTCGCCCTGCCATAATTGTCAATTTAACTTCATCTCATGGGCTGATGGTAGCGGAAGGTGACATGGGGGAGCTCACAGATTCATAATACCGCATCAGGAAGCGATAACCAGCCAGAACATGAGAGTCGAAGCCCGACCCAAACCCGGAGTCAAGGGTCTGGTCGATGTCCGACTTGATCTTGCCGATGAAGTCTTGGTCGACGGAGGTGGCGTTTGTGTCGTAGGTGCCAATGCCGGTTTGGTAGTAGTGGAATTGGTTAGGATCATTGCGGTCGAGCTTGTTGAGGAGCTTGACGACGTTGGTGTCGCTGTTGGTTCCTGTGAAGGAGTTGCCTGTGCCATCGAAGCAAAGGATCAGTTTCCTCGCCTCGGGAACGGAGGTCGATTCGCCATCTGGCTGGGTGTCTGAAGGCATGATGGGCGATGACTGTCGAGGAGGAAGATTGGGAGCGGAGAGCAGAGAATGGGATGAGTCCTGGAAAAGCAAGACAGAGACCAGCAGGTAGGGCGGGACAACGCTGGACAGCTCATCGTGGGACGTCAACGTAATATAACTGTTTCGTTTCTGGCCTACCCTCTAGCACCCGTTCACCGTTTAACGTCGCTCAGCCTCAGTGTCACTACCCAAGTATGGCAGTTGTGGCCTCGGTCTTACGCCAATATCCTGCCTCATCCTCACTACCTTCTGGCGCACTGAGCCTAGATTCGGATACATCCGTGAGATCGTCACCCATCTAGTTGTTCAGCTCTCCAATTTGCCATCTGCGTCCATCCCTGGCATGTGATGGATGTTCCAAAAACAAACACAACATTGCTACCGGTAGCAAGCCTTCGGATACCCCGCACGCGCCGCAAGCCACCCGTGAGACACAAGCTGCACTATCGACATGGTATGTGGCATTGCCCTATCGAATGGTCACAGCCGGGTGACGGTACGGAGGTTGGTGGACGAAGTGGTGAGGGTCTCGGGAATTGGCGAACCACAAGGCACAAACCGGTGTGCGCGAGCTCCTCCTCAACCAGGTATATGGAACGGCACTTGACCAATAGAGGAGGTTTAGCTTGGGATGGTCATTCAGCCTGCCGCATCAGCTCGGGACTAGCGATGCAGGCTGCTCTTTTGGGATGCTTGCATTGGGATATATCAATTTAAGCATTTTTCCGTCCTAGCTCTGAATCAACGCCAACTAATTCAAAACGTGACAGAAACGGCAAAACGGAGACACAAAACGTGACCAACACCACGGATCACTCACTCCCCAACCTCTCCACAGCACCCACGAGCTCACCCAGCAACACCTCTACCACGGCTCTCGCCTTCTCAGCGCCAACAATGCCCACAACAAACTCCTCCTTGCCCTCGCTCTTCTTCACATAACTAACAACCTTCACCGGCCACGCCGCATCCCCATGCGGATTCGCAATGTCCACCTTGCACTCCCCGCCCGCGAACGGCATGGTGTCGAAATCATCGTGATCCTGATGATGCACCGCTGAATCAAACATCTCCTCTCCCTCCCAGCCCACCGCCTTGGCAATATGAGAGAAGCCGAGGTGATCGTGCGCCGACGACGCCGCTGTCTGGGTTTGGATTGAGGTCATCAGATCCACCAGACTCTCGCCGGAGATGGAGGAAGGGAGACGGACGCGAACCGGAGTGAACTGATAGCATGGACCGACGATGTTATCCGCGTCGGGAAGGGAGGGTACTTGGCGGCCTGAGGTGATGGAGCCGAAGACTAGGTCCGAAGTGTGTAGGCGGGAGGAGAGGACGAGCGCCCACGCTGTTGTCACGAGGGTCGCTTTTGTGATGTGTCCTAGCCCTTGGGGTGACTTGACTGACTGGGTGAGGAAGATGGCTCTGTCGCGTACTCCGTTGGCCGGGCGGAGGGAGGGTTCGGGGAGGATGGAGAGGGTTGAGTCGTGCAGGAGGGAAGACCAGTAGTCCACGGCCTGGGATTGGATGGCGGACTTGCGTGTTTGGGAGATGTATGTCGAAAAGGGTGAGTAGTCCGTGACTTGGCCGCCGGTGTAGATGGTCTCGAGATCGCGGAGGAGGCGAGGGAGGGAGACGCCGTCGTATTGGGCGTGAGAGAGGCCGAGGACTAGAGCTTCTCTGCCGGCAGGGCCGGAAATATGGAAGATGGAGTTAAAGGACGTGCCGAGGGGATGGCTGCGTTCAATCTCCTTGTTGCAAAGGTCCGTGACAAAGGTCTCGAGGGGCTGGTCCGTGGTCTGCGTGGTTACTGAAGCAATAAGGTCAGACAAGACGACTTGCAGGTAACTGGACTCGTGCTTGATGAAGACGGTTCGGAGAATCTCATGAGTTTTGACCAGCTCGTTGCATGCGCGCAGGAGATTCTTCCTGTAAATGGTTCCCTGGTCGAAGTACAGCATGGTGTACTGTATGGAAGTCCTAGGCGCTTCGACAGTTGCTTGTATGTCAAGGATCTGCGAGTCTGTAACAGGGAGCACATCTTGAATAGTCCAATTCGAGTCAGCAAGCTGGGGACGGACGACTTCGGACAAAAAGGCCTCCAGGTCTGACAACGAGGGTGGGTTGAGGGCAGAGAAGGGCTCGACGGGCTCGATCTTCGCCTTGGATGCTGCTACATCCACCTTCAACACCTTCGCTGCATCACCCAGACGCATATGCTGAAAGACGTCGGCTACTGTGAGCGCATGTCCTTGCGCCCGGAGACTCGACACAAGCTTCATGGCCAGGACGGAGTCACCGCCGAGACGGAAGAAGTTATCGTCCACGTCAATCTGCTCCGGCTTCATGGAAAGGATCTTGGCCCAAGCTGAGCGGAGGATGGTCTCTGCCGGTGTCAAGTCTGCTTGTAGGAGGTTTTGCTTGCAGACTTCCCTAAAACCGTCCCTGATCTGGCTAAGAGTTGGACTGGGGATCTGGGCCGCTAGCTGATTCAGCAGATTATGGTCTACGTCGCCGTCTTTAGCGGGCAGCTTGTCGACCACGATGTATGCGGAAGGAACCATGTGTGACGCCAAAGAGTGATGCGCGTATTTGTCAAACTTCTTGAGGGCAGCAGCGAGGCTGATCGGGATAGAGGAACAGAGGGTGGCTGTGGAGCTCGTTCCGTCTGCGTTTGTCCAAGTGATATCCTGTTTTGACGGGAGCAGCTCGATACGTTCTTCATCAAATGCTTGTGCTTCAATAAAGACGGCCAGCTCTTGTTCTTGGTCGGCAGTTTTCGAAGGAGACTGAATGACAGCGACTGCATAGGAAGTTGAGGGCGTAACGTGCTTTGCGAACTGAGCTTCCAAGGCAGCAATATTTGCTCCATGTCCTTCTTCCGGTACCACATCCTCCTTGCGGCCAACGTAGATCAGAGTTCCATCTTCTTTAGCCTGCACCATGTCGCCGGTGGCCTGGACTGCTACCTTCTGTCCCTGGTAAGCAGAGCTACCAGACACAAGCCAAGCTGGACTCTCGCCTCCTTCGCTGGAGAATAGGGTGCTGCTTTCCAGCCACAGTTCACCAGCACAGTCAATAGGAGAAAGCATGGCTGGGTTTCGTGGATTAACCACCCATGGCACCACAGCACGGGGATACACCGACCCTGTCTCAAGACCAGCATCCGCCCGCAATTTCTTCGTGCTCTCATCCACCGATAAAGGCGGCATCCGATTCCACCCCCAGATAGTATCCAGCTCCTCCTCAGGCAAGCAAGAAATCTGCCCAACACTCCCCTGGAGGTTCTTGACAAGCTCTCCACAAGTCTTCTCCAGCTGTCCCAAGATCCTCGCCATATGTCTCTCCCCAATCAACGCCGTGTCAAAGCTTGCACACGCCCTAAACCCGCCTTTCCTCAACCCGCAAGCAATCATACACGGATACGGGTTGAAATGCAGTGCCTCCCGCACCACATCCTCGGTCTTGAACCCAAGACTTCCGTCATATTCACTCTCAGGCTGAATAACCAGCCCCGTCCCGGCCTCACAAGCATGCTGAGCATCCACACTGACCTTTCGGATATTCTGCATGCCCATGTGCTGATACTCCGATCGAGAGAGGATAGCCTGCTGGACACTCTGAAGATAAGAGGTGACGGACGACGCCCGATCGATGCGGATCCGGATGGGGACCGTGGCATTTAAAGGCCCGATGACCGTCTCGACTCCTGGCAGGGAGATATCCCGCCCCGTCAGGGTCTCGCCGAAGACCACATCGTCAGACGCGGTGTATTGTGACGCAACGAGTGCCCAGGCGCCGCGGATCAGCGTTGCGGTCGTGAATGGGAGGCGGGAGGTGCCACTAGCCAGAGAGACCTCGCGCTCGACGAAGCCAGTAGGGTTGGGGAGGTAGTCCCTTGATGGCAGGCGGGGAAACTGAGGCCCTGTTGCGCCTTTGAGTTCGCGACGCCAGAAGTTTTGAAGTGTGGTCTGGTCGATGGAACGGTTCCAGTGGACGAATTCTTTGATCGCGGTTTTGGTGTCAAGAGGTTGGTTGGCTAGGGCTTTGGCGACGTTGTCGAGGATCTGGGGCTCGGACCAGCCGTCGTAGAGGACGTGGTGGATCGTCCAGACCATGTAGATCTTGCTGGTGGCGGAATCCTCGATGATAGCGTAGCGGGCTAGGGGCTCGCCTAGGTTCATCCTTTCGGTGCGGTCGGTCTCCAGGTACTGCTCAAGGTTCTCGGAGTGGTGCCAAGCTATGCTCTCTTTGAGGACGACTTGTTGCAGGCCGGGATCCTCGATCTGGATGCAGCGGGTCCGCAGGATGGGTGTTGCTGCTACCACTGTCTCCCATGCTGCTTTCCATGCGTCGATGGTGATACCTGATGGGATTACTGCTAGTCGTTGGGCGACGTAGACTTCCTTGGACTTCAAGGAGAAGGTGAAGAGGGATTCCTGGGTAGCTGTGCAGGGGTAGATGTCCTCCACGGCTGAGGGTTTCGTCCCGCAAGCACGTGCTGCTGCTTTACAGGCTTCCTCGACAGGGGTGGAGATCATGGAGAAGGCTGGTGTCTCGGTCTTGACATCAACATCGCAGATGAGTACGACATTAGCCATGGCTGACAAGGTCGGATTGTCAAAGGTCTTGGTGACAGAGAGTTCCAGGCCACGCTCTCGGCAGATGGGAATGAGCTTCATGGCCGCAAGAGAGTCACCACCCAAAGCGAAGAAGTGGCCATCGGGCCGGATCTTCTCAGGGTCCAGGTTCAATGCCACACCCCAGGCCTGTCGGAGGCGTTGCTCGAGCTCGGTCACCTCCCGAGTTCCGGCTGTTGGGTCTTGGTCGAGGGCCACTTTCCGCAGGTCGACTGTGGCGCCGAAGGTCCGGAGTCGCTTACGATCAGTCTTGCCCGAGATCAAAGTCGGGATGTGATTGACGGTGATATATGCTGTCGGCACCATGTACCGGGGAAGCACCTCTCCTAGCTCGGCATCGATCCTGGAGAGGATGCCTCGTAGCTCATCTGAAGGCTCAACAACCTCAACCTCGGCTGACTTGACCTCATCCTGAGATATAAACGCCATCAGCGTCAACTGGTTCTCATGCTTGATGACCTCGGCAATTACATGGCAGTTCGACGGCAATCGATCCTTCAACTGGCTTTCGATCTCGCCCAGTTCCACCCTCTGTCCTCTCAACTTGACTTGAGTGTCCTTCCTGCCGACAAAGACAATCTCTCCGTTACCGGCGGGATCCCACCGTCCCAGATCACCAGTCTTATACAGCCTCCCCATGCGTCCGGGAAATCCCTTGTGACCATTTACCAACCACTTCGGGTCCCGTATAAAGGCAGCAGCAGTCTTCTCGTCATCATTCAGATACCCTTGTCCCACTATCGGTCCCTCCACCAGCAGTTCACCCACCGCCCCAACAGGCATGAGTTGTTCGTGATCATCTGGATTCACAATCCACATACACGCTCCATTCCCCGGTCCGATGGAGATATAATCCCTCCCTGTAGCGGCGCTGGAATTGACGGTGCAGCCAATGGTACACTCACACGGTCCGTAACCGATGATGATCCTCGTATCCTGACCCCAGAGGTTCGCATCTCTCGCTGACACCGCTTCACCACCCAGGCCCAATCCGTGCAAAGAGGCGATGACTTCTTGGTCGAGGATACGCGCGACGGACGGCGTGATACCTGCATAATTGACCTTCATCCGCCGGATCACGCCGTTGATGTCGTTCAACCGGTCGTCGTCGGAGGGGATGCAGAGACAGCCGCCGCTGCCGAGGGTGAGGAGCATGCTGTCGATGCTCACGTCGAAGGCGTATGATGCGAAATCCAGGACACGGGATTCAGGTGTGTAGCCCACTGCTGCGGCGCGAGGGATGGCGCTGCTGGTGTAGGTGGAGTGGGATATCTTTACGCCCTTGGGAGTGCCTGTGCTCCCGGAGGTGAAGATGATGTACATGAGGGCGGAGGCGGGGACAGGTGGAAGAGTAGGGAGAGGGTCAGAGTGAGAGAGGTGGGCGAAGGTCTGCTCATCGATTGTGAAGTGCTGTCCTTCTGGTAGGATCTCTCTTGCCAGATCATGCTGCAATCGAGAGGAGACCATTGTTTTGGCTCCGACTTGTTCACCCATGTTCTGTAACCGCGCAAGGGGTAGAGTAGGGTCCATCATGGCAATGGTCGCGCCAGCTTTCATCACCGCGAGAACCGCGACGATAGTCCATCTCGACTTCTCAAAGCAGATGGGGACGAAGTCATGTAGCTGTACACCCGCATCCCTGAGCGTGCCAGCCAAGTACGTTGACCAGCGATCAATATCAGCATATGTCAACTGGCCATCCCAAGAGTCGATGGCGACCTTGTCAGGGTGTCGTTGCGCCACTTCCGAGATCATGTCGTGCATGCAGAAGTCGTAGGTTGGCGGGCATTCGCGATTCCAGCTCCATATCGTGTCCAGGTCGTGTGTCGTTGGGCGAAGGCATTCCTCGATCGTTGATTCTGGGTTGGTGATGCATAGCTGGACGGTGTCGGCGAGGGACTCGACATGGCGTTTTACGGTGTAGTCCAAAACACTAAGACTGCGGTATATAGGTTGGACTTTGAGGTTGTGCGGGCTGAACTCGACTTCGAGATGTACTATGCCCTGAGACTATCGTCAGCTATTGATCGAGTCACTTGACAGCCTTGGGCACTAACTTCATCTTTCGCACCCTGAGCCACTCGAGATAGGCTACTGGTACTCAGGATCAGAGTGGTTGGACTAGACTTGGGCGAGTCTTTAGTAATCTCTCGTCTAATTGCTGCAGCCACGTCTTCTGCCGTGGTGTTGAACGCGGTGATGACTTTCTCGGATAAGATGACCCTTGGTTGTGTGCCTTCCTGCTCTGACCTGTAGCGCCAGTCAAAGCTTGCCTGGCCATCCTCTCTGGTTCGTAAAAGCACGATGAGCCATGATAACAGCACGAGGTCTTCTGTGACACCATGGGCGGCACCGCTGACCTCAAACGACCTGAAGTCTTCCATGGCTGCTTCGTTCCATGTCGACCCCATCTTTTTGTCCTTGTGTCTATTGCAGACGCTCTACTAATCTACAACGCCTGGGATGTGTTAAAGAAGGTTCAAAAAAGCATAAGTCGTCATCCGGCAATCTTCCCGCCGACGAACAACACACTGTTGCAGTAGTAAGAAGACATAACGCGCCACAAAGCCATACGAGCGAGACCGGCCCATCACTTGATGCGCCCTCCCCCGGTCTTGCGACGCAACATCCTCGGTGGTGTCCATCATGTTTCCCCATGACAAGAAGTTATCTGATCAGGGTGGGTTCCATTTTGCGTTGTTTTCCGTCCTCCCTCCCGTTGGTACGTGTTAGACTCGGCATGGTTGGTGTGGAGGGGGTGTGGATGTCGTTTCAAGCAATGTCACCCACACCGGTCCTTGGCATCGTGGAGCTTCAGGGGCAGCTGTGTCCAATCTCATCTGATGAAAGCTCAAGGTCCCCGATGAATTCAGGTCCAACTCCATCTTATCTGATGATCAGATAATACCTCAAATCCACCTTTCTGCTTGCGCACTGTGTCCGGAGTCCCACAAGGTGCCGGTCTTGGCGCATAATGCTAGTCTCGATGTCACAGTGTGAGAAGCTAAGCCTGCAATATCAGAGTCGAAATTGCAACCCTACTCCTCCAGGGACCGGGGCCAAACCCACCCTTGAGAGCACGCAATGACACTGCGCGGTCTGTGATGATGCGCCGGGCGGAGATGTCGCGCTCGCGACGGTTGTCGCCGGCTGTTTCGGGCTCTGCAGGGTCCATCTTCGTACCAAGTGATTCCCTTCGGAGCCTCTGCACTTTCGATCCCTTTCACATGCAAACCAAACCGACACCGGGACATTCTTCCCCAGCCAAGCACTTGACACATACCTTCTACCCCAGTTTCAACACCTTCCAGATCTTCAACACCACATAGCTACATCCACCAAGATCTGATAAACGGACCTCAGCACAAACATGTCCAAGTTCTGGCCCAAAGGCGGACTGCCTGGTATCCTCCACCACTACGTAAGCTTACCTCTCCATCTCACTACCTCTTCAACCCTCTAACACCTTATCAGACCGAAACCCTCGTGACCTTCGAATACACCTCCCCCACCGCCCGCCAACCACACTCCCTCCTCTTCATAGGCGGTCTCGGCGACGGTCTAGCCACCACCTCCTACACCGCCGATCTCGTCCGCGCCCTCGCCCACACGGAATGGTCGCTGTTCACCCTCAACCTGACGTCGTCTTACAACTCCTGGGGCGTGGGTCATCTCGACCGCGACACGGATGAGATCGCCGCCTGCGCACGGTACATCAAGGAGTACAAGGAGAGCAAATATGGGTCCTCAGACGGGAAGTTGGTCCTCATGGGCCATTCGACGGGGAGTCAATGTGTGCTTCACTATCTGAGCAGACCAAACCCGCATACAAGCGTCAAGGCCTTCGATCCGGAGCTGGAGCATGTGTTGAGGCCGGTTGTGGACGGGGCGATCATGCAGGCGCCTGTGTCGGATCGGGAGGCGATACTGTGGGTGTTGGAACATGGGTTCAAGGGGAGGAGTAGTGCGGAGGTGAAGAAAGTCTGGGGGGAGTTGGGAGAGTTGGCCCAGGAGGTGGTGAAGAAGGGGGAGGATTGTGATGAGATCTTACCCCTGTGGATGACAAGTTATATCTACGCGCAGGATACGCCTATATCAGCAAGGCGGTTCTTGAGTCTGTTCAGTCCGGATAGTCCGAGGAGTCCCGGGGAGGATGATATGTTTAGCTCGGATCTGAGTGAGGCGACGTTGGGGAGGACGTTTGGGATGGTGAGGGAGAGGGGGCTGTTGAGGCATAAGTTGATGGTGTTGATGAGTGGGAAGGACCAGGCGGTGCCGGATTGGGTGGATAAGGATGGACTGCTGGCGAGGTGGAAGAAGGTGGCTGATGGGGAGCAAGAAGGAAGTGTCTGGGATAAGGGGAGTGGGCAGATTCCGGGCGCTAGTCATGCGCTCAGTAATGATGATCAGGCTGAGTCTAGGAAGTGGTTGGTTGGAAGGGTGCTGGGGTATCTACAGGCTGCTGAAGAAGTCAAATAAATGAAACACTTATAAGTTATGCTGAACGTTGATGTTATCTTGTGATAAATAGCCCGTGAAGTATGTCTTTGCACATGCAGCTATGATGTCAAGTCGTATTTGATATATTGACCCTAAAATCATTTTGGTATCCGACGCCCAAACCATGCAATCACTCCGCTATGCTCTGATGCATGACATTACTCCGATAACTCGCGCTCCTCTCCAACAACTCCTCGTGTCGTCCCTGATCAACACACTGTCCGCCCTCAATCAAAAAGATACAATCCGCCTTTCGAATCGTATGCAGTCTATGCGCGATGGCAATCACCGTGATGCCCTTGGTCGCCTTCTCCAATCCATCCTGCAACAACCTCTCGCTCTCCGCGTCCAGTGCCGACGTCGGCTCGTCCAAGATCAACAACTTCGGCTTCCTCACCAACGCCCTGGCAATAGAGAGACGCTGTTTCTGTCCTCCAGAGAACTGGTTCCCGTTCAAGCCACACATCGTTTCATAGCCATCCGGTAGCGCCTCGATCACGTCATGAATATTGGCGAGCTTGCAAGCCTCCTTGATCTCCTCGAGGGAGGCTTCGGTGTCGGGACGGGCGCCGAGACCAATGTTGAAGGCTACGGAACCGTCAAAGAGGACGTTCTCTTGTGGCACGAGGGAAACGTCGTCGCGGAAGGAGACGGAGCGGGACTTGGTCACGTCCACGCCGTCAATGAGGATGGAGCCTGAGGTTGGCGTGTAGAGACGCTCGACCAGGGAGATGATGGTGGACTTGCCGGCGCCGGAGGGACCAACCAGGGCACAGAATGTACCAGGTTTGATGTCGAGAGTCAGGCCGCCAAGGACTTCAACATCGGGGCGGGCGGGGTAGGAGAAGTGCACATCCTTGAATTGCACGCTTGATGCACTGTTTGCACCCGCGTGGGACGCGACTCTGGGCTGTGTTGCCTCGACGTCCTTCTCGGACAGTTCTTTCGGGGTAGGATCATGGATCTTGCCCTTCATCTTATCCGAGCCGATCTCAATCAGACTCAGGATGCGGGCCATGGCGGCACGGGCGTTGGACAGCTCTGGTGCAAGCGCGAACATTTGACTCCAGAGTAAGGCGCTGACTAGAAGTGAAAAGACAACGATCAGGAACTGAGTCTGCGAGTAGTTGCCGTTCATGATCTGCTTGGATCCCCACCAGTAAGCGAGAGCGTTGACGCAGTTTCCGAGGAAATAGGAGATGGCCTGGCAGAGAGATGCCTGGATGGTTACCATGAAAGTCTCCTTGCGGGGACCCTTGAGGGAGCGGCGATAGACGGCCAGTGTCTCCTCTTCTAGAGACAGGGAGGCGACGGTCTTGATGCATGTTACAGCTTCGGTGCCGATATCGACCGACTTGGTATATGCATTCTCGTGGCGGTCCTCGAACTTGGCGAGGATGTGGAGTTGAATCACTCCAGCGCCAAGAAGAAGAGGTACAAGGGAGAGACAGACCAAAGCGATACGCCATGCAATAATGTGTGTCATGACGATGGCCGCAACAAGATTGACCGAGATGGAGAACAGCGTGCCGATGACGGAGCCGCTCAGGCCAGCCAAAGCGTTGCCATCGCGGGTGATATAGGACAGCAGCAAGGCAGGTGTGCGGCCTTCTGACTGATGCCACTGAAGATCCTGTTCGAACAGAGACCGAAACGACAAGACTCGGACGGAATAGACGATCCGCTCCGAAACCCAGCCAAAACCAGACCAGCTGATCAGGTTGGCAAAGAACTCGATGATGGCCAGCACGAAGAACATGAGACCGAAGAAGTTGCCACTGTGTCTGATGCTGTCGGGTGGCTTGCAGAGATTGAGACTGGAGACGGTATTTCCAAAGATGACGGCTTCACCTGAGAAAGCACCACCAACGACGGTGGAGCCCAGCAGCGCGACGAGAAGAACGAGTAGATGTGGTCTCAAGGCTGGTGCGTAACCCTTTGCCAGAGCGCGGAGCGACTTGGTGGGTGTAGCCATCCCGGACTCGTCTGGCTCAGATGTTGCATTGGGAGTGGCGACGACACTTGTTGAGGGTTGAACTCCTTTTTCATCAATCACTTCATCGTCCAAGGCAGCCTTTTCGATGTTGGTTGTTTCGGTCAGTGAGCTACTGGCACTCTCCTTACTGACTCTCGTTTCGTAGTCGTTATCAGTCTTCCTTAGCGTCTGGAGGTTGACCAGCTCGGCATATGCGCCGTTCTTGGCCATTAATTCCGCATGGTTGCCTTGCTCAACCACCTTGCCCTTATGCATGACAATAATATTGTCTGCATTCTTGATAGTAGACAGACGATGAGCAATGCTGATCACGGTTCTGCCGCTGGCAACCTTGTCGATGGCGGCCTGAATCCGCTGCTCACTCCTCGAGTCGAGAGCTGCCGTAGCTTCATCAAGGATGAGTACAGCAGGGTCTTTGACTAAAGCTCGGGCGAGTGCCACTCTTTGCTTCTGACCACCACTGATAAGTCGCCCAGCGGCACCGACCAGTGTGCCGTATCCGTACTGCAATGAAGTGATGAAAGGATCGGCATCAGCAATCCTCGCAGCCTCCCGCACCAGCGTCACAATCTCAGTCACTTCAGAGCCACGAGCTTCTGCCGCAACCATCAGGTCCTTGCCATCTCTAACCTCAGCAGCCAGGTCAGCAAGATCGGAGCCGAGTAGCGTTGTCTTCAGGTGGGCATGGCGAGGATTGCTCGAGTTGATCAGACCGTGGGCAATGTTCTCCAACAAAGAGCGGTCAAGAAGAGAAGCCTCTTGCTGGACCAGACTGAGAAAACTCCTCAAATCTCGCACGTTCAACTCCTTGAGATCATGACCGTCAAAGGTTATTCTTCCGTCGTTGGGATCGTACAGTCTGGATGCCAGACCGGCAATCGTGGACTTACCACTGCCAGATAAGCCAACAATGGCAGTATGCTTGTGTGCCGGCACGGATATGCTCACGTCGTCCAGAACGGCTATCTCGGGTCTGGAAGGGTAGGTAAAAGAGACGTTCTCGAAGACGAACCCACCCTGTGCTTCGGTAAGCCGAATGCCAGTGTCCGTCGTGCCGTCGATCAGGGACTGCCGTGTCATATCCTCCTTCAATTTGTTGTAAGAAGCCACCGCTGCCGCAAAAAGGTGAATGAAGGGTGCGACCTGACTGAGAAGCAATGTGGCTATTACCAAGTCAGCACAATTCAGGGGCTCAGGGCGTTAACCACACCTTCATCACCTACCTTCAATCAGGATGAAAATGACCGTGAATGTCCCGCCCACACTCGCACCACCCGTTCCCTTCCTGACGGCATCGGCAATACTCCTACTGCCCTGCCAAAACGCCAGACCATTCGCGCTGTACGCCACAAAATACAGAATCCCACTCTGCACACCAATCGCCGCCGCCTTCTTCAGTCCCTCCTCCTCGGAGCTCTTCAGCGCCTTGCTAAACTTCTTCTCCAGCCTCTTATTCGATCCAAAAGCCTGCACAACCGTAAGGTTCGACAACGCCTCACTCGCGATACTCGCCGCCGTAGCCGCGTAGTCGCTCATCAACCCCGTGTACTTCTCGATATAATGGCTCCCCACAAAGCTCATGATGAAATACGCCGGCACCAGACTAATCAGCATAGCCGCGAGCTTATAATCCTTGATGAACGCCACGATATACGCCGTCACGAAGAACGACAGACTGCTCAGACAGATCCCGACCTTCTCGCTCGTCCCGCTCCGAATCGTCTGGATATCACTGCTCAGCCTACTCGCGACCTCTCCCGGCGTCAGCTTATCGAAATAACTCGGATCCTGCCTGAGTAAACTCTGCAGATACCCCTCGCGGAGCCGCTGGGCGAGTTTCGCGCCGTGGAGACTCCAGCAGACGAGGTGGATGTAGATGAGCACGAACTGCGCGATGGCGAGCCAGACGATCATGAGGATCTTGTCGTTGATGGAGGAGGAGTACTCGTCGTCGACGTCGGGGTTGGAGCCCGGGTCATCGCAGGAGACGGCGTTGAAGTCGTTGAGAAGCTGGCCGAAGAAGATGCCGATCAGCGGGAAGGGGACGCCCGCGGCGATGGAGGAGAGGAAGCCGGTGAGGAGGACGAGACGGTCGCGCAGGGTGGGTGAGCCGGCGAGCAGGAGACGCGGGAAGGCGGAGAGGTTCTGGGCTATGCCCATCTTCTGAGACTGGGGGTGACCGTCACGGTCGAGGTGTGGGATGGGGAGGGTGGCCTCGTTGGCGGTGGTGGGTTGGTCAAGACGTGTAACGAGAGCCAGTAGAGGAGAACGACTGGTCGTCGTGTGAGTCTGACGAAAACAAATGAAGCTCTCACCAAACAAACACCGTCTTTCCGTGCTTCCAACAAAAAACTTCACAACAACAGCACCGGCAGTTGAAGAACAACCAACTACAAATCGACCTCAATGCCCGACCCCCTTGCAACCACCCTCCCACCCATCCCACCTAAATTCCGCACCGCTCATCACCGTATACACCCATGATGTCGATTTGGCCCCATCCCGACTTCGGCTCCTCCATGCATTGCTCCATCACATACCCAACCCTTGCAACCCAAGCACAGCACAGCAACCCCGGCGACAGTCCTGATTGGTCGATCCGGCTGTTTTATCAATCACATCGCATCAGATAAGATGATCAGATAAAATTTTCAATGCTGCCGAGATGCCTGAGCTGTTCCTATTACGTCTTAGGTCCCGCTCGTGTAGTCCCGCACAGTGCGCGACTGCTGGCAGGGTGGGGAGTGGAGGTTGGGGGGCTGCTGCCAGCTCATTGCCAAGAGGATATGCGGGCTGTTCATCAGGGTTGCTTGAATAAGGGCCGAGGGAGAAGCGACGGTGTTGAGTCGGAGACCGTGGATGAACTGGTCGAGTTGGGAAAGGATTATTGAGTGGGAGTCATCATGTTTTGCTGGCCAACGAGGGAAGGTAACATGGAACGAATTGGTTCTAGAGAGCTCGACTGTAGGGTAGCTTAGTTTAGCTTCAAACTATCACCAGGGCTTGACACGGTAATCATTCAGTGAGTCGTAGTTTACACATCACAACAGCTTCAGTATCTATCCCAACCCAAATCCTTCTCCCTACAGCTTCGCCTCCAACCTCGCATTCCAAGCCGCCCGATCCGCACTCTCCAGCGGCCGTTCCCTACCATCCCAAAACAGCGGACAGAGCTGGAACCACTTCTCGCGACTGCAGACGCTGTGGACACTCCTCTTGTGTCCCAGATCCACATACTTCCCAATCGTCAGACCCTGAGCATTCTCGTAGCTCAGGATGATAGCTCCCGCAGCCTTGGGTTCGCCCACGACGTTACTTGTCCGCGGGTCGTCCAGGAAGCAGTAGTGGATGCAGCTGGAATACCACGCGTTGACGCGGTGTGCTCCGCGGAAGGAGTCGTCGCCGACGAGGGAGTGGCGGCCGCGGTCGTAGGCGTGGGCGTCGTAGTGGGCGCCGTAGTGATCTTCCTGTTTGGGGGTTAGTGATCCGTTGGTAGGAGAAGAGTGGGGGAAGGCGAGAGGTTACCTTTGCCCAGTAGAGCTCGAAATAAGCAAATCGCTTGTCATCAAATCGTCCAAACAGACACAAGACATGGGGATCGAAGTGCAGGTCTTTCAGGTATTTCCGATGATGGTCCAAGTCACCCGTTTCGTTCCACCCCTTGGCAACACGGGGATCGTTCTGCCATTTGTTGAAGAGGGTCAGATGCTCTTGACTCTCCCAGTCCACTACTTCCAAACTGAAGTGCTGGTCGAGTTCGGGGATATACCGACTATATGCTATACTGCCCGGTGCAGGCTTAGGTTGCCGGACGGGATGGCGGGTGTAGATTGGTGCATCTGGGAACTTGTTCGTGATGGTGTAGTTCTCCGGGAAGGTTGGATAGCTGGTGATGGGACTTCTGAGGAGAGAGGATGTGCCGGAGCCTAGGGCCCAGATGGGTCGGGGCCCGGTAGGGGAGGCGGCGCCTTGCCAGAAGGACGAACGGAGAACCAGGAGCTCATCGGTGCCAGATGTAGGGAGGAGAAGCGAAGGGTGTTGAGGATTGCGCTTGTTGGGATGCTCGATGGCTAGGCCGGTATGGAGGAGCTCCGTATGGACGATGGAGGAGTCAGTGCCCGTGAGGGTGAGGCGGAAATACTCCAACGTTGGGTGAGCGAGGTAAATGGCGTGGACGACGTTCCAGACCTGACCCAGAGAAGGGGCATCACCTTTCCACTGGAAGGTGGTGGCCGGGCTGCGACGGGCTCGTGCCCATGGACCGTTGTCGTTCGCGGGTGGGAACTGCTGCTCAGGCAAGAAGGTGAGTGCAAGCCATGACAAGTCATCGGAGTGTAATGGCTGAGGTGGTGCCTGTCCGTTCTTGGGCTGGTTCTCAAGGCCCAAGGAGAGCTTGGCTGGCGAGGTTGAGGCATCCGTGTTGACTCGATATGACGTGAGGAAAGGATGTGGGAGCTTGACCGCTGGATACTGATGAGATGTTGAAGGAGATGCCATCTTGGTCTGTCGTTATGCAAAGTATCACTAGATAGTTCACGCGGTAGCTGGAGTGATGGAGGAAACAACAACAACGGTACAGAAACACCTGAGTGACATCAGCCTCTTACAGCCGTCCACGCTCGTGAGTGCCGCGCCATAGCTTCTGGCTCCACGCAAGACCGTTCGCTACCGTGTCTGCAGGACCGACATCGCATGGCATTCTGAGTCCTTGGCAGTGACCGCTCGGGTCAACGCTGCAAAAACGATGAGCTCGGACTGTGTGTGTCTGAACCCATGCACTACACATTGTAGGTAAAGACCTGCACTGTGTGGTAGCGAACTTGTAGGAGAACCCTGTACAGAATTTTATCTGATCATCTGATAAAATGTAGTAGCTTGGCAAACCCCTGCCATGACCTGCGCTATTTGCATGGAGTTGGATGGCCCACCTCGATCAGATAACTTGCAAGGACTTACAAACAAGGTGTCCTCCGGCCCATGAGCTTGAAATTTCACTTGAAATGTCCACTGTGCTTGGGAGGAAGCTAGTAAACCAGGGTTACCGGTGTGGAGATTAGAGCCATTGTAGGTCGCAGCATACACTTGTATCCTCGGCTAGACAGGCGTAGGCGGGTATAGTGCATATAACAAAGGAGAGCTGGGCATACTCTTTAGACTGTATCCCACGAATACAGCATCGAAGGGACACTGTACCGTGTCGTCACCATGGCACCGAGACCAGCTCAACACTTTGAGAACTTTGACGTGACGTTCCCAGACGAGCGGATCGTGCAAGTGACGATAAACCGACCTCAGAAGTTGAACTGCATCGATAAAGCCACCAGCCGGGAAATTGCCAAAATATGGGATCTTCTCGACAACGATGAGAACCTCTGGGTAGGCATCATAACGGGCGCCGGTCGAGCCTTTTGCACGGGGGCAGACCTAGGTGGTAAGTGTATCTAGACTCTTTCATCCCACCATCATCACTGACATACAGCATCAACAGAATGGAACAAGATGAACGCCACCGGCGAAGTTAACTCCATGGCTGCCCCAGGTCTTGCCGGTCTGCCGCGCCGCACCGGCAAAAAGCCCATTATCGCGGCGGTGAATGGCATTTGCATGGGCGGCGGCTTTGAGATGGTGACCAATTGTGACATCGTCATCGCGGCTTCGACGGCAGTCTTCTCCCTGCCTGAAGTCAAACGCGGCATCGTCCCGGTGGCAGGTTGTCTGCCGCGGTTGACCCGGACCCTGGGTCTCCAGCGCACGATGGAGCTGGTGTTGACGGGGAAGACGGTGGAGGCCAAGGTGTTGCATGAGTGGGGCTTGGTAAACCAGCTGGTGAGTGGAGGGGAAGAGGAGCTGAGAAGGGTGGCGGTGGAGTGGGCGAAGGGGATGTGCGCGAATAGTCCTGACGCCTTGGTAGTGGGTAGGTTGGGGGTGAGGAGTGCGTGGGAGGCTGGTAGCGTGGAGGATACCGTTACCATGGTGGAAGAGAACTGGTATCCAAGGCTTGTTCAAGGGGAGAACTTTAGGGAGGGGATCAAGGCGTTTGCCGAGAAGAGAGCGCCGGTATGGAGGAATTCCAAGCTGTAGAATAAGCGTACGAAATAACTTACCGTTCAATGTGAGACGCGTTGTTTTCCCAACGGACAGAGGTTTGTCTTACGTGGACGTAACGTGGATGGAGAGCCGTGACGGCCATGACTCGGTATTCGTCGACCATTTCTGCTCCACTTGGATCTTATCTGATGATGCACACTGTCTCGTCGCGTTACTGCGCTTTAGCAGTCATTGGGAGGAGATGAAAGAGATAAACAAGATCAGATAAAATTTCTGCCCGATGCCAAGCCGGTAAGAGCCCCTTTTCGGACTAGTGGATGAACACAGTGCAGCTTGTAGCCCGGGAGGATCAGGGCAGGAGCCCACCCTCATCTTATCACATCATGACCAAGTACCTAGTCTCGGCACCTTTGTTTGTCCCACGACTCGACGCCAGCGGGACAAGAAATGATTTCCAGGTTATCTGATCCGGATGGAGCCCCAGAAGACGCGCAATAATGGCCACATGCCCTCAGTATGACCTGACAGGAAGAGGCCTACTCGGTCCCAGACCCTTCTCAGCACCAAAGGGCCCATGTCTCTCAGCGGCGTGGAGATCAAAAGATCGTCAAAATCCTGGCCCCTCTTCCGCGCAGAAGGAACCATGTCCAGGTCGTCTTAGCAATGCCACACTAAACCGGAAACGTAAGGAAGCCGGCCTTGTTGATCGCCTGATGGGGGGGTCCTTGATGCACCTTGGCCAGCGGGTATCGGCCTCGAGCACCCAACAGCTCAGAAAGTCTTGCGTAGCCGGCCTCGGGGAACGGGGAGTTAAAACATTAGACATCTGCTGTCCTTCATGCACGACCCGTGCCGCTACTGCAACGCTGTCTCTTGGTTCTATCTGCGGTCTGTGTGTTGTGATCAACACAGGACTCGATAACTGTCAAATTCTTGTGTTGGGTTTGTGGACTTGAGACAACTTAATCTCATCTTTCTATAGCCCAGTTCATCCGCGTGCCAAAATGGGTTTCTTCACGAAGCCTCGAAAGGCTTCTGACACCTCCATCAACACTCTGCCTCCACCGGGTGATGATACAAAGGTACCCTCTCAAGATGCCGTCCACAACCGCGACGACGCCGAGTCGCAGGGGGAGGCAAGCCAAACTCCCGACGACAGACCTGCAAAGGATGCCCAGAATGGTGTCAAGGAGGTCGAGGCCGTGACGTTAAGTTGGTCCAAGAAGACGCTTTACGCCGTCTTTGGAAAGTATGCTTCACCAAGTCCTTTGATTTAACCCCCCTGAGACCGTTACCGAGACTGACCATCGCTCGTGTAGCATCTGGCTCCTTTACTTTGTCAATGCTTTCCAGTCCGCGATTCTGAGTAACCTCCTCCCGTATGCGAGCAGTGATTTCGAGTCGCATTCGCTTCTCAATGTCATCTACATCGTGGCTTCCGCCATGTCGGCGGCCGTGTACATCCCGCTGTCCAAGATCCTCGATGTCTTCGGTCGTGCTGAGGGATACCTGACCATGTGCTGCTTCGCGACCCTCGGTCTCATCCTCATGGCAGTCAGCCACAACATCTCCACCTTCTCCGCCGCCTATGTAAGCCTCCCCGTCGTCAGTCTTACTTCCGCCAGCTTGTGCTAACACTGATGCCAGGTCTTCTACTCCATCGGCTTCGGCGGCATGACTTACTGTATCGACGTCATAACTGCCGACAGCACGCAGCTCAAGAACCGAGGTCTCGCCTATGCCTTTACCTCATCACCATACATGATCACTGCCTTTGCCGGTTCCAAGGCCGCCGAGGGCTTCTACGAGAAGATCTCTTGGCGATGGGGTTTTGGCTGCTTCGCCATCATCTTCCCCGTCGTCGCCATGCCCTTGTTCTTCATCCTCAAGTACAACGTCCGCTTGGCCAAGAAGCTGGGAACGCTTGAACGCGAATCATCTGGCCGGACCTGGATGCAGAGCGTCTGGCACTACGTCGTCGAGTTCGATCTGGCTGGTGTCATCCTCTTCTCCGGTGGATTGACAGTCTTCCTCTTACCGTTCACCATCGCCGAATCGGCACCCAATGGCTGGGCGTCCGACTACATCATTGCCATGTTGGTGGTTGGGTTCGTCGTCCTCGTCATCTTCGGCTTCTATGAGAAGTTCCTGGCACGCAAGCCCATGATCAACTTTGGCTTCCTCACCAACCGGACCGTCGTGGGCGCTTGTTTGCTCGACGCAACCTACCAGATCAGCTACTACTGCTGGGCGAACTACTTCACCTCCTTCCTGCAGGTCGTCAACAATGTCACCATCGCCGAAGCAGGTTACATCAGCCACACCTTCGACGTCGTCTCGGGCGCGCTGTTGATCCTTGTCGGCTACATGATCCGCCGGACCGGACGCTTCAAGTGGCTGCTCTACATCGCCGTGCCGCTCTACATGTTCTCCCAAGGTCTGATGATCTATTTCCGTCGACCCAACCAGTCCGTCGGATACCTGGTCATGTGCGAGGTCTTCATCTCCATCGGAGGCAGCGTCTTCATCATCGTCCAGCAAATCTCCATCCTGGCCGCCGTCGACCATCAACACGTCGCCGCCGCCCTGGCTCTGCTCAGCGTCGTCGGCACGGTCGGCAATGCCATGGGCGCCACCATCTCCGGCGCCATCTGGACCAACACCTTCTACAAAGCCCTCGAGAAATTCCTTCCCGAGTCCGCAATGCCGGATATTGACACGATCTACGAGGATTTGGACACCCAACTCAGCTACGACGTGGGTAGCCCGGAGAGGATCGGCATCCAGCAGTCATATGGTTACTCGCAGACGCGCATGCTGGCCGCGGGATTGGGAATCATGGGACTTAGTTTCTTGTGGGTTATGTTGCTCAGGAACATTGACTTGCGCAAGAGGGCGCAGACCAAGGGCATGGTCTGGTAAAAAATGGTGTGATGGACCGTTATGGGGAACGTTGAGCGTTTCTGGATTTGTATGTTGATTTTTTCGCCGTTTTGGTGTTGATACCCGATCTGGAAAGGGTCAATGGTGGGGGTAGTATATGTTTGTGTAGTGATGTGAAAAAAGTATCAATTGCGTTCTGACAACATGAACACCGTCCTTGTTCAATCAATGTCTCGGGAACTGGCCAGTCCATACACAGCTTGAGTCCAGAACATCTGTGTTGTGGTTGTGTGGCTTCCTGCATATGCGCCAATCACTACCACTACTGTGACAACCAATGAACACCTCGACATCCATCCGGTCACAGCCTCAGGTCTCAGCTTACAACTGAATATGGCACGTCCGTATTACTGCAGCTGGCCGAGATAGTCACGTTGGACAATCGACATGTCCATCGGTTGGACGGCATACCCGTGTGCGGAGACGTGAACTCGTTCGTGTAGCGACGGAGTCGACTCCTGTAGGGCACATCATCGGTCACACCGAACACAGGCAACGCCATGATACCTTACTCAATTGAACACTCGGCTTGAGCCAGCACAGCTGCGTTTCAGGCTGAATCTTACTGGTCTGAAGTTGTTCTCGTTGGTTGTCCTGGCTATGCGTACAAAGGCGGGGTAGGGTAGGTAGGTTATCGGTTCAGTGTTCCCATCACTCGACGCCAACAAGAGGCGTCGTTCTAGGCACTATAGACTGCATCTGGCGGGGTGGCTTGTAGGCTAGATGACCACGAGTTCGTATCTGAGGAGGAAAGTGCAAGGCCTATATTAACACGTCAAGATGCCCGTCATGAAGCTGCCAACCGTGAGCTCTAAAGAGCTTAGAGGGTGCTGTATTTTCTTGTTCAAAGCTCCGTAATCATGTCTCCCTCTGCCACTGACGAGAAATACCAAGATGGTGAGTCCTACAGTGACCAGTCTAAGGACCCGGGTTACTCGCTTGACGACCCAGTGACCATCGCCAAGGATGTCCTGAACGAACTCGCCAACGTACGTACCCAGGTCACTCTTCCGGAACTCATCGGCATCATCAAGTCCCTCAACGAGCATCCACTGGACGACAAGAAGTTGACCACCGAAGCCCTCATCGGTCTCTTGACCTCTCTATCTTCCAAGTCCAAAGTCCGCACCTTCTTGACGAACAAGCTGATCGACACACTCTGGGATAACCTGCAGCACCCGCCGCTCAGCTATGTCGGAGGAGACGTCAAGTATGAAGTCGTCAACCCATCCAACCCCAAGGAGCCGACCAAGCCATCCGACGAGATCACATTTCCCTCCCCCGACGATCCCTCCATCATCCTGAGAGAACAAGTCCCCCCATCTCCAGACGGGCTCTACCAATACCGCATGCCCGATGGAAGCTACAACAACATCCTCACCCCCAACCTTGGTCGTGCGGGTACCGCATACGCCAAGTCCATCCGGAGCGGCAAGACTCTGCACGGCGTGAAGCCCGACCCTGGTCTGCTCTTTGACCTCCTGATGGCCCGGGACGACAAGCATTTCCAGGAGAACCCGGCGGGCGTCAGTGCCATGCTGTTCTATCACGCCAGTATCATCATCCACGATATCTTCCGGACAAGTCGCACTGACCAGAACATCTCGTGCACTTCGAGCTATCTGGACTTGGCCCCCTTGTATGGCTCTAGCCTCAAGGACCAATTAGAGATCCGAACCATGAAAGAGGGAAAGTTGAAGCCTGATACCTTCCATGAGAAGCGGCTCCTAGGCCAACCAGCGGGAGTAAACGTCATGCTGGTGCTGTACAACAGATTCCACAACTATGTCGTCGACAAGCTGCTGAAAATCAACGAGAACGGCCGCTTCAGCCTGACCTGTGGACCCAATGCAAGTCCAGAGGAGAGAGCCAAGGCCGTGGCCAAGCAAGACCACGACCTCTTCAACGTCGGCCGTCTGATCGTGGGCGGGCTGTACATCGAGATCTCTCTGCACGATTACCTCCGCGCAATCACCAACACCCACCACTCCAAGAGCGACTGGACCCTCGACCCGCGCGTTGCCATCGACAAGCAATTCGACGGCGAGGGCACACCCCGCGGTGTCGGCAACCAGGTCAGCGTGGAGTTCAACCTGCTGTATCGGTTCCATTCCTGCATCTCCAAGAAGGACGAGCGCTGGACCAACGACTTCTTCCTCAAGCTGTTCCCCGGTCGCAAGGCGGAGGATCTGGAGAACATCAGCTGGGTGGAGCTCGGTCAGGCTCTTGTTCGCTACGAGCAGTCTATCCCCGCGGACCCGAGCGTGCGCGAGTTCTCCCACCTCAAACGACAGGCTGATGGTACTTTCAAGGATGAGGAGTTGGTGGCTGTACTCACGGACGCCATGAAGGATCCAGCTGGTGTCTTTGGAGCGCGGACGGTCCCCAAGGCCCTCAAGATCGTCGAGATCCTTGGTATCAAACAGGCTCGCAAGTGGCAGGTTGCGTCGCTCAATGAGTTCCGTGACTTCTTTGGGCTGAAGAGACACAAGACGTTCAGTGACATCAACTCGGATCCGGAGATTGCAGACTTGCTAGAGAAACTGTACACGGATCCGGATATGGTGGAACTCTACCCTGGTTTGATGATCGAGGACGCTAAGCCCGTCCGCAACACTGGCTGTGGTATCCTCCCTACCTACTCGCTCGGCCGTGCCATTCTCTCAGATGCCGTGACACTTGTCCGCTCCGACCGCTTCAACACGCTCGAATACAACGTCGCCAACCTGACTGCATGGGGCTACAATGAGATCCAGCATGACTCAAAGACGCTCGGCGGGTCCATGTTGTACAAGCTCATCCAACGAGGTGTACCAGGCTGGTTCCCATATAACTCCGTCTCCGTCATGCAGCCCATGTACACCAAGCAAGGCAACGAGAAGATAGCCAAAGAACTC
Source organism: Coniochaeta pulveracea (assembly GCA_003635345.1). Taxonomy (NCBI): domain Eukaryota; kingdom Fungi; phylum Ascomycota; class Sordariomycetes; order Coniochaetales; family Coniochaetaceae; genus Coniochaeta; species Coniochaeta pulveracea. The sequence goes on along the minus strand of QVQW01000118.1, from coordinate 20,267 downwards.
GGCATCCTCGACCAGTACTCTTCCTCCGACCCCAGTCCTCCCCCAAGAACAGTCTCTCTCTCCACCTCCATCGCCATCCGCCAAGCCCTCACCAACACCTCCCAATTCTCCATCCCCCCTCTCACCAACCTAATCGACCTCTTTCCCTCCTCCCCGAAAAAGGACCTAAGCTGGTTCCTCTCCCCCACCGAAGACCCCCTCCTCTCCACCCACAGAGCCTACATCGAGCCCTCCCTCTCCCGCATCCCCAACCTCCCCACCACCATCCGCGACTTCATCTCCCTCGCCGGCACCAAGCTGATCACCCAGCAGACCTTCTCCCTCAGCCCGCACCTCTCCCAGCTCGACATCCTCCGCGACGTCGCCATCCCGCTCAACGCCCAGCTCCTCGCAGACTGGTTCTACCTCGACCTCCAGACCGACGAGAACCCCACCGGCAGCCTCACCGCCGTGCAACTCTACCGCTACCTCGTCGACATCCGCATCTGGGCCCTCTCCAACAACGACCCCGCCCAGGCCTGGAACCGGCGCCGCCGCGCCCAGGAGGCCGTCAACGCCCTCATCCCATCTACTCGAAAACTCGTCGACGCGGTCAGTCGCAGCCAGGGGTTGGGGCTGGGGATCGCCTCCGCCATCACCTCGGCGATGTCGTCGCTGAAGAAGGGCTCGCTGAGGTCAGCCGGGCACAAGTTAGTGGAGGAGTTGCTGGCGGAGGAGGAGGGTTCGGCGGAGCGGGTGGTGGATAAGCTGTGGGTCACGGCGTTTGGCGGGGTCGGGGAGCCGGTGACGATGTTCTACGAGGTGTTGGAGTTTTTCCTGAGGGAGGAGAACGCGGCGGTGTGGACGGCGGTGCAGGGGTTGGCGGAGAAGGGGGATGATGGGGGCATTCGGGAGTATGTGGCGGAGGCGAGACGGTTGACGAGTCAGCGGAGAGTGGTGAGGGTTGCTGTGGGGGAGGGGAGTGTTGAGGGCGGGAGGATTGGAAAGGGGGATGTGGTGCAGTTGATGTTGGTGAGTTTAGGCGTATTTCTGGTGGTGTGTGGACGGAGGAGCTGACGCATTTACAGGGACAGGCAGGCCGCAATCCCTCTGGAGCAGAGGAGAAGTCGCCCGAGGCCAATGACCTTGCCAAATTCGATCCGACCCGCAAGAATGGTACTTCCCTGGCGACTCTCACCCACGGCAAGCATCAGTGTATCGGCATTGACCCTTCCACGGCATTCGTGGAAGGCCTCATCAAGCTAGTTGCCAAGCTCAAGAACCTCCGACCCGCTCCCGGTGAGATGGGGGTCGTGAAGACCATCACGGTCGGGTCTGAGAAGGCCTATCTCAACGACAGCTGGAGCTACCTCGGACCGTATGCCAGTAGTAAGTCATCCTCCCTGCCGTGAAGAGAGTGGTACTGATAGAGGTCGTGTGTAGCATGGAAGGTCCATTTCGACGGGAAAGGAAAGGGCGTCTTCAAAGGTGATCGAGAACCCACTGACACCATGGACATTGGGCGGTATTATGGGATGATCCAGCAGAAGAGGCATGAGTTCCTGGGTAAAAACTGAATGAGCAACTTCAGGAGTTCTGCTGTGATGAGAACTCAAATCCTCTTATGGATATGGCTACACATTTCCGTGGAGCTGGGTTCCTAAAGCCATCAATGTGATCAAACCCATTTCGTACTGTGTTAGACCCAATCGATATGATAACAGCAGTCTTATGCTATACTAGTTCCAGAAAAGCAAGGCGGAAAGAGTAACCTTCTTGAAGTGCAGCCCCATGATGCGCCGTCGAAACACGTCAGCCCCATGATGCGCCGTCGAAAATCTGTTGATGAAATGCTGACTCCCCCGTGCGCCTGTTGCGTATTTTTGTCCGTTGAAAAAGTTCTTATATTCTAGAAGCAATAGGGGAGGAAGCGGGCGAGCAAAGGCCAGGCGTCACTGTTGGCCATTAGCGTTACCCTCCCTTCAGTGATAGGAATCAACACGCTCAGCACTTGAATCGTCTATCATCCACTAATCACTTCTCCATTCCTCTAGCAGATATGGATAGACTTCATGCCAAGGGCGCAGGAGCCCAGGCACTTGGTGCAGAGTTACCGGTGGAGTGGTCCGGCGCATGGCTGACCAGAGGTGGAGTTGGGAGCTCAGCGCCCCTACTCTGCGCCGCGACCCCGACGCTCGCACTGCTGAAGTCCCAATGGAAGGGCTCGCTGCTCCCAAAGTCACAGTCCAGCCTCGCAACCATGAGCCCGACTTCGCGACGTGCAGGATCCGTCTCCCAAGCTTCTTTGACGGCTTGTTCCGCAGCATGCGCCTTATCTGATCCGCAGAAGGGCCGACGCAGCATAGCCAGGAGTTCTAGCGAGACGTCGACACGTGAGGGATCCGAGTGGGCTGGGATATCGAGGAGATAGGTGAGTTCGTTTTCCCGTTGGGTAACCGGAGAGCACCCCGTTGATCTTATAGACGCGTCTGAGGCAGGGCTCGGGGATTTACCGTGTGTGTCGACGCCCTGATGTACTCTGATATTCAGGATCATTTGTTCCTGCTTTTTGAGGCGGTGGACTAGGGCTAACAGTTGCTCGTGGAACCTGGCTGCAACCGGATCCAGAGACGCGCAGTATTCAAGAACGCCGAGGCAATCTGCCACGCGCACCATATCGTCCTGCCAATCCAATGGGTCGAAGTCATGAAGCTGCTTTTGTGCCACTGAGTGCAGAAGGACGGTGCACGTAGTATAGGCTTGAAAACTGTAGGCATGTAACGTCAGCACCGCGAGCACATGCAGAAGATGGCAGCTAAAAGGTTGAACCAGGGAACCCCTTACATGACAAGCCAACAGCGCTTGAAGACAGCATTGTCTTCAAGCAGGAGCTTCAGTATCCTTGCTGAAGTGTGCGCAGCTAGGACTGTCTCGGTACCATGGCTATGCAGCAGCTGTGCCATAGGCTTGTAGTGGAGACCGTCGTCCTTGTGGGCAGAGTAGAACAGGGCGAAGTTAGATGCGATACGCCGGTACAAAAGCATGATGGCGCCGAGATAGAGGAGATGGACGTGAAGTATGGATCGCTTGGTCTCGACCGTAAGATCTTCACGACCGACATAGCCGATCTGCAACTGCGGCGGTAAGTCATCGTACCAGCATTGCAGGTCTTTTATAATAGTCTCGATCGAGAGGAGGGTAAGGTTCCGGAAGGCTAGTTGCATGCGGAGAATGTTGGCTTTGAGTATGCAGATTTTGGCCAGTTCCGTTTGCACAACTGTAGGCAATGACATGAGTCGTTAGATTTCACACACCCATCTGGACTCTGGGGTAGGCGGGTGGGCTTACTCTCGGCGATGTCTGTAGACATACCAATTCCCAGGTCCGCAAACTGTGTATCGTGTCAGGCGGGCATCATTTCGAAGCGGATGGATGTATTCGACTCACTTGTTCTCTGCCTAGAACCGAATCATTCCGAGAGATGTAGCCAAGTGTTGACTCTAGCCAGCTGGGAGCAGCATTGTTAGACTGCAACCTGCGCATCTCGTGTCTGTCTGGATTACTTACCAGTTGAAGAAAACCAGGGTGCGCCATACTCTACGATAATCGTGCCATTCCACGGCCGAAAGTGATTTGCCGTGGTTCCCTGATGCGGCGTTCAGACCATAGATGCGGCAGAGGCTGGTACCAAATTCTGCCAAAGTAGCGGGATGTTTAGTGTCTGTCCAGCGAGGGTAACAGCTCCGGAGCAGATCAGAAACGTACCGACATATGACAAGCTAACCGTAGCTTTGTTGAGTATGTTGTACTGGGCCAGCAGTGTGCACACCTTGATGGCATCATAGGGCCGACGCTCAATGAGATCGTCTAGATAGCACCGAGCAACGTCGTAGAAGACGTGACCCTTCGGTTGGCTCGATCCATCGGCGACGTAGAGTGCGCCAACAGCAGCAACAGCCATGACACAACATAGAGCTTCTCTTGTACATGCTTGCGACGCGATGCCCTTACGCGCCTCCATCAGCACTGCCTCATGTGCTGCAACCTGCTCTCTGGAAAACACGTGAAACAGCTTGCCACTGCAGCTGTAGAAAACCTCGATCGCCTCTCTGGTAGTGTCCACATCAGGGAGGTCGAAGCTGACGGATCCTAGTCCACTCCCGTCACTGGTTGGGAAAAGCTGAAGCGATTTGGGTGAGCTAGGACCGTAGCAGCCTCGAGGGCCTCTCCGACGGTGCCCTTCCTTCGCTGGCTCTTCCACATGATGGCACGCGGATTTGCAGTGCACATTCTCTCGATCACCCGCCGGCTTTAGCCATTGGACAGACTCAATGCTCAAGGGTGACTCGGTATCCTCAGTCTTGGGAATCACATCGACAGTGGCCACAGTCTCTCCGGCAGCCCGGATGTCCAGCAATATCCGCTGGGCCTCTTCTAGAGACGCAGTCCGGAGTGCCCGTACGATTCTCTCCAGTGAGTCCAACCGCGACTTCTTGGCGACAGAGTTGGCTTGGTGTCGGGAGACGCCCTCTCTAAACTCATACGTGCACGCCTGACCTTTGTTGGTGCACTGCTGGCATTCCGGCCGTTGACCTCCGCACTACGTCTTCAGTCAGTAAAAGCACCAAATATAGGACAAGTAGGCACATGTACTTTTCTCTTGACTTTGCGACACGTATCGCAGGCTTGAGCAATGGTCTGCCGTTTTGAAGGTACTTCAGCAGGCTCGGGGGTAGTCAGTCCGGCAACTTGCTTCCGTTTCAGGGGCAAAATCGTGCGCGGAGCCTGTTTGTCGCTGTGAGACATCGTGGGCCGAAAGTCTTGGGAGACTATATCACACCGCCAAAGTCTTAAGAATCTGCGGGTTGAGGCAGCACGACGATCAATTTTGTAAGTACCTGAAGCAAGTCGACCAGAACAGATCGTTCCTGCCTCGGTAGGTACACCAATAGCTTTTCCGTTGTGGGTGGCAACTTCAGCTTCATCGCGATTGGCCAATCAAATAACGGACGGTTCCTCCGGAGATTTCTCGCCATTTGTGACTGGTTCCCTGCGTTCCTGGTCTGCCTTCGATTATACCAGAGCCAATAAGACGCCTGCTACCGCCGTGAGCATATCATCTATGATTTATGCTCAGCATTGGCGACTGCGTACAGAGAACAGCTTGTCTTCCGAGTTATCTTATTGGTTCCTGCTTGGTCCTTGAGACGATATTGAGTAACCGTTGGATTTCATGTGATCGTTCCACAGTTGTTAAAGCTTCCGGCGGCCCTCCGGATGGTCTAGAGCGTGTAGTGATCCACGATGCCACGAGTCGCGTCGTTTTTTTAACCCCCTCAATTGGCTCGACGCAAGCACCGCTCAAGCCAAGGAGCCGGGGAAGCGGGGACTTGTGTGCCTAGTCTACGATAAGCGATCCCAAGGTGACCGTCAAGTGATCGGGATCTCTAAAGAACTGCCCACTCAACCGGTCAACGGCCGGTAGGTACGTGCATAAGTATATATATTGACTTAGATACTACCTTGTACAGCGACTCAAGATGGACCCAGCCATAGGCATCCCGAAGCGTCCCAGCCCCAAGCTCAAAGGAGGTATAGTCGTGAAGAAGCATGTCTGTTGATGGAGCAGCGACTGCAGGTAGCGTCCTTTGTCGTGTCTCAGCAAAGTCTTGCACAACGTTTGCGTCACGGTACACAGTACAATCAGATGCCGACCACATAGCGTACCAGACGTCCAAACCAGCTGCTTAAATTGCCTTTGCTAGGAGTGAGTGATTCCTTGTAAGACGCATGTAGTACTCAAGCTAGCCTATTTCTTCTTGCCATCCCCCTCCACCAACCCATCCACCCATACCACGATGTTCTGCGGGCAATCCTCCAATCCATTGAAGAAGTCCCTCACATCCTGATCCGTATACCTCAGACTAAAATGGGTGATCACAAACATAACATCCTTCCACTTCCTCACCACCGGCTCCAGCTCACTCCAGATCGTATGTTTCGTCTTCCTTGCCGTAACCTTGTGCTCTTCCCTCAGAAAGCTACATTCCGTGATCACCACCTTCACACCCTGATTCAACCACTCCGGCTCACTCGCCAGCGTCGTCGCCTGTCCGTCACCCAGGAACGCAAATACAGGCACGCTATAGGGGCCTGTAATCTCGGTACCAGACTTGCGGAGGGCTTTCAGCTCTGGCCCAGGAAGGCCGGTATATTGCGGGAGGAGACGCTGGGTGGTGGCGTGGAAGACGTAGCCTATGCTGGGGACGTTGTGGTCGCATGCAAAGGCGGTGGCGGTCATGAGCATCGGCGGTTTGAGCCAGCGGAGAGGGACGGTGTCGCCTGGTTTGAGGCCGTGGGTGCGGTGCGTTGGTACGTCGCCCCATGCATCTAGTTCTGGCTTTCCCTCGTCGTTACCCTCCTTCTCCTGATCAGCCTTCTCCGCATCCTTCCCATTCACAACCTCTTCCACCTCGTCCTCCTCCTCCTCCTCCTCCTCCTCCTCACCACCCCCCTCCCCCCCTCCCCGGTTCAGCACCCTAGCACTCCTCATAAACCCCTCAAACACCCCCTCCATCTCCCTCGGGCAAAACACATCCGGCGGATCCTCCCGGTTGATGAACGCCGGCGCCAAGAGCGTATGATCGCTATGACCATGCGTCAGGAAGATATGTTTCGGCCGCGCCTTGTTCACCACCAGCCCCGCGTCAAGGAGGAGGTTGAGCTGTGGGATGACGAAGGAGGTGTGCCATGCCGCGCGGGATCTGCCAGTCAGAGTGAAGGCTTGGTAGGGTTTGGGAAAATGCCATTCTAGGGTTTCGGAGCGGGTGGGTTGGGGTAGTGGGGTTGCGAAGGTTGGTTTGGCCATGGTGAGGAAGGGGGTGAGGCGGGAGGTGAGATAGAGTGCGGGACGGGACGCGATGGGGGAGAGCGCCACGTTTGGGCTGAGTGAGAGATTCGATGCGATGACAAACGCTTTGAAGAATTGGATCTGTTCAAAGAAATTGAATATGGAAAGGCGACCTGAATTTAAGATGCTAATAAGCAAAGAGTCATCCGGGGACGACGCGAAAAACGGGGAACACTGCCGTCATTGACCCACTGTGACCGGCGGACGGAACTCTTGGCGCGCGGTGTGGGGCTTACTTGATCAGCCCGGCTCCGAAACCGAGACCCCGGCCTTCTTACAGCTACGTGTCACTAGGTCAAAGTGAGACTCTTTATAGATACAATGGGTAAATATTCTGGCAAGAAAGATGTTGCAATAAACCGGACAATTAAAACTTTCGGATTGAAACCATGCTTGACCTAAGAAGGAACATTCATGTTGGAGACATTCTCAACCATGGGAGTGAAGATGCAGGTGAATTATGCTATCATGTACCTATACCCGTATCTAACCATGTGCAACGCGGAATGACCTTTCCACTGTATCGTGCAGTCTAATTCCCATGCAAAGAAAACATATTGCATCCCAAACGCCTAACAGTACCAATCTGCTGAAACTCCATTATAACCGTCCAACCGATCTATCCCTCGATCAAACCATCATACACACGTCACATTAGTATTCTGAAACCTATGCCGCACCGCCAGCCTCCTTGACAGCCTCCCTGTTCAGCCTCTTCCACGGGCTGAACAAGATCACAACTGTAGCAAGACCCACAAAGGCGATGGCGATGGCAAGCGAGACCTTGATGCCCGCCATGTAGGCGACGAGGATGCCGGGTATTTGGTCGGCAGGAAAGGCTGTGCGAATCTGTGTGGCTCCCGTGGCGAGGACCATGGCCGGGTTGACGCCGGGTGCGGAAGTTGGGAGGGTGTGGAGCATCTTGTTGACGAAGCCCGCCTGGGCTGCGGAGACGGAGAAGGCGCCGCCGATTGTTTGGAAGACTTGGTTAAGGTTAGCTGAGGTTCTGGAGAAGCTAGACGTAGAGGCAGTGGACTTACAGAGAACAATAGCGGTGGAAGATGCCATATCCGAGGGAGGGACACTAGCCTGGGCAGTGATGATGGGGATCTGGAAGGCGAGACCGTATCCCAGGCCAGCGACAACCTGGAAACCGATCCACTTGCTGGAGCTCGTACCGATATCCAGCGTGTAGAGGAGACCTGATCCGATGGTGGCCAGAGCCGCACCGCCAGCAGCTAGAGGAGTGGCCAAGCCGGTGCCGGAGATGGTTGCGCCGGAAGCAATGGTCGAGAGAGTGACGCCCAGGATGATGGGGATGTTGCGGACACCAGAGTTTGTCGGGCTCACACCGTCAATACTCTGGAAGTAGATGGGCAGGTAGTAGATGATGGCCAGGTAGGCGCCAGCAAAGAAGAAGGAGAACATGGCCTGGAGTCCGACCAACCGACTCATCAGCAGGCGAGGGACCACCATGGCGCGCTCCTTCTGGAAATACTCCCAGACGGCAAAGGTGATGGCGATGAGGATGAAGCCAACCAGGAGACCGATGACGGTGCTGGAGTTCCATGCCTTGGTCTGTCCACCGTACTGGAGAGCAAGAATGTAGGAGATGATGGCGCCCATGACCAGCGCAATGCCGACGGGGTCCATCTGGAGGAGCTTCTCCTTGAGAGGCGCTTGAAGAGGCTTGGCGGCCGAAGGCATCGAGAAGAACAGGAAGATGATAGCGCCCGAGAGTCCTCCGATGGGGAGGTTGATGTAGAAGCACCACCGCCAAGAGACCTTGTCGGCGAACGCACCACCGATCAGGGGCCCGACGACGGATGCGATACCGTACGAGGCGCCAATGATACCGGTGAAGAGCGGGCGGTTGGCTGGCTTGGCAGCAAAGGCGATGATGGTGTAGCAGCCGCTACCGACACCTGCGGCACCGGCACCTGCGATAGCACGTCCGACAATGAGGGCCTCGGCGTTCGGAGCGACACCACAGATCAGACTGCCGAGTTCGAAGATGAAGATGGCGAGGAGAAAGCTCATCTTGAGCGAGAAGTACTTGTATGCCTTGCCCCATGTTGACTGGAAGCCACCAAAGGTCATGAAGAATGCGGAGCCGTACCAGGAGACGAGTTCTAGGCCGCCGAATTGGTCTGTTATCTTGGGGATGGCGGTTGCTACAATAGTCTGTGGTGATGTTAGCAACTACTCCCCTTGCAATTTTCTTTTCGTGGTTGGTATTGACTTACCATATCCAGTGAGACGAGGAAGACGCTCAATATCAGAGCAAGAACGATGACGGCCAAGCGGATGCCGGTAGGATATTCTGCATCGGCATCGACCTGGTTATCTGCGGGAGGCACGCCCTCGACAGTGGCTGTTTCCGTGTCTGTTTCGTTGCCGCCCTTCTTCTCCATGTCGAAGGTGGAAGGCGCACGTGTTGAGCCTCCGCTCAGCTCAGTACTCCGGTTCTTCTCGGGGTCAAGGAATGACGCCGACCGGTCGCCGTCGGCTAGGGTGCTGGTAGTTGAATGCATCTCTTGTTTACTCATATTTGATAAGATCTGATGCAGTGCGGTATAGGTATGGTAGGTAGGTAGAGTTGTGGGTCTGTATAACTTCAGCTCAGGGTCAGGTTGTCCTACGTCGAGAGGAAGGTGAAACCCAGAAAGTAGGTGACGGGAGCTTGACAACACTTGGACTGCTTTCTCAGAGAAAAGGCAACACAAGATGAGCTGGGGTCACCCAAAGATATAAGCGCGAGCACGGCAGGGTGACAGGCACGAATGCCTGTCTTCTTTCCCATGTTTCCCATCATCCACGGACAGCGATAGTGGATCTCCATCTCAACGCAACACATAAGCCTAAGCCCATAAAATCCGGTATAAGTCAGCATAGCTGCAGCTTCTGGTCATATCGGCCGAGCCCGCGGTGGACGATGGTTGTCCTCCTGCCCCAACCAGGTACCCATTCCGTGACTTTTCAGGTCGTTTGTGACAAGGATGCCCCAGCAGGTATTTCTAAGCTTTTTTTCTCATCTGCGGTACCCGCAAAGCAGCCTTATCCCCCCAGCCCATAGGGCGTACCCATATCTTGACCCATAAGGTAGGGGACACCTGTTGGGACCAATGGGGTCGTTGAGACAGGCGCATGCCTGGCAGCGGCTAGATGGAAAAAGGGAAAAGAACCAAGGAGAGCCTCATGGTAACAACGGTGCGTCAGCCGAGTGTCTGGAACGCGCAAGGAAAGGGGGTGCGCCGGCGGAAAGAGAAGCGATTGCCAAGATGCAGTGCCCAACACCCGGCTGTCTGTTTGCAGTACGACCGTGCGAGGCGTCATCCGGCCGAAATCTCGGCGGAGATAAAATCTTGAATTACTAAGATAACCACCTTACTCCTTCCGACTTACATTTCTGTTCGTCCGTGTCCCACAGGCTCATAAGAAGCCGGCCTATGACTCATCTAGCACCCAATTGTCGCACTTCCATGCAACGATTTGGGCATCTAGTCTGGTACGTCTGGTACTCTGAGGTGTCAAGAGGTCTCATCCAGTTTCCATCTTCTGGTGCCAAGAAGATGAGTCGCGATGGCTCATTCGAATCCGCGCTAAGCCCAATATGGCGGAGATGGGCTTAACTCTAAATTCCGTTGGTCTTCGGAGTAAACTCCGTGCCCTCTTTGCCCTTTTTCTTAACACCCTGCCACTTTCCGGGTCAACACACGTGTCACTTGTATGTCGGCAATGGTTTTTCCTGATCGAGGTTGTGGTGTAACATGCTTGCTATGACAATCTTATGGCAGTGCTTTCCCACCAGACTTAAAAATTTGATGATAAGGGCTCCCAATTGCAGCCGCCGCCATCATTTCTAGCTAGGTAGATCCCAAGCGCATAGCGTATATCGGCCTGACAATCTCACCGTGTCCGACACGATCGCGAGATACGCGTCATGGACTGGGCTCCATGGTGTGCGCGCACTTGACCCCTGTTCCAGGATATGGAGTTAAGCTTACCCAGAAAACAATTGCTGCCTGGCCCGTGTTATACTGGTGTGCACCATCCCCATATCTCCGGGTCGTCCTTGCTTTCCCCTTTGGGCAGTCTGTTGTCAGTAACCGGGAAGAGCATACTTATCGCCGTCAAACTCCGAGCGCTTTTACGCTTTACGCTGGACTCGAAGGAGATGTACTTGTGCATGGCTATCAAGACAATTTCCAGTCCATGGCTTCTGTTAAAGGGGGAATATGGAACTATGGACATGATATGGTTTGCGTTCTGTGTCGGCTGGCAGTCAAATACACGTCGTATAGGTAGGTAGTCTTACCCTACACAGCCATGGTGACGGAATCCTGACCTCTACTCGAACCACGAAAAAGACAACATCACCCCAAGTAACCATTCAAACTTTGCGCTAAGCTTTCGTTCATCAATTTGTCGTGTCATCTTTTCTATTGTCAGCATACATCTGCTCGGCGTCCGCACATCATCAGCGTGAGAGTAGGGAGGGCTCATTACGGCTCATTACGACTCGTCGGCATTGACGTGCACTTCATCCCTGCACCCGCGCGTGATCAGTGTTGGCATATATGTTCTATAGCGCCCTCTGCTAGATCTGACGTCCATCCCATCCCTGTCGTCAAGTTCGTGGCTGTATTCGGGATCCGCGGGTGGACTCTATCGCGGGATCCGCAAGCCCAGAGCTGGCCGAGTAGGTTGGTATGCATCAGCACTAAGAAAAACCATCAATCTCACCTACTGGGTCCTCAGTATAGTTACGGGACGAGCACACACATGTCATAGGCTTCTAAACGTCCACGTAAGCACGCTAGGCGCTCCCTCGGGCAAGACTCTGCTACGTACTCAGATAAGAATGTACCGACGGATTGTGAGCCCTTCTCTGTTCGTCCACATATGGATTTACCATGGAAAGACATGGTAAGCATTATTTGATGATGTACAGTGATGTGAGCGGAGCTATTCTGGCCTTTTCGTACTTTGTAGCCATGTCGTACCCTTAAGTCCCTGTCTCGTAATGTGCCTGGGTATTTCGAAAGCCAACTCCAACCAGCCACTGCAAGGCAAAATATCCCTTGTTCTAACGCCCAGTAACACCCGCTCCTTGTCCTCGGGCGATGCATCGAACTCAAATCATACCCTGTAATCCTCGACATTCCAGTCGTTTGAAAGAATCGTCGTGCCCGGGTCATTCTGAAAACTCCCAGTACCCGTATCGAGGCCCTTCAGGATACTGTCAAAGAAGGCAGTGTCGACTCCCTGAAACGCCCAGTCGTCCGCACCAGCAGCGAGTCCCGGGTAGGCGTATTCGCTCTGAATGGCTTGTTCTATAGAGTTGGGCAGCTGTGGGGCGAACTCGTGCTGTTGCTGGTTTGGAGGGAGTAATGCGAATGCGCCTGATTTGGCACTGCTGCTTCCGTCCGTTCCATAGTCTGGATTGGAGCCAGTACCATCTTGTTGTGCGGCTGCAGGATACCGTGATTCTTTGACATATCTGTCGTGGTCAGACCTGGAATGCAGTACGGTATCCGTGGAATCCAGTCGAGATGGCTGTTTACTGATGCCACCATCACGGGTGATCTTGATGAGGCCGAAGTATGGTATACACATCCACAGGACCCCATTGTCGTCTTGATGACCCACGGGCCCGTCCTCGACTGCACCAGGCGACTGCGACTCGCTCCCCATGCATTGTACTGCTCCATTCCCGGCATGCTTGGTAGCGTGATCCGGGTCGTCTACCATTGTGCACACACTTTGCGGATGATATGTCTTGCCCTCCGCCGCATCTGCTTCGATCTCGATGAGCCGACGCAGGAGGTCGGCCGACTTCTCGGACAGCACGTCCATGCTGAGTTTGTTGATCATCTCCATATTCTCCAGAACCTGTTCCATCATGGCCCGATCGCCTAGTCGTTGGTGACCTAGTGGAGAGTACGAGCTGGCGTGGCGGTGGGAATCGAGATGCGCCAGCACCAAGGTCATGGCTGCCATCAAGGCAAAGAAGTCAATCGACCGACAGCAGAAGGCGTTGTGATTCCATGACCGGAAAGCGACGAATCGACTGAGTAGCTCGCGACTGGCATTTACGCACGTCATCTTACTGTACTCGTAGCGTCTGTCGTCAGAGAAGCGTAGCATGTAGGGCAAATGAAGTTGGTTGAGAAGGTTAAAGTAGAACAACTGGTTGATCATGCGTACTGTCTCCCAGAAGATGTCGTCTCGGCTATCACTCAAGGCCACTTGTGGGAGGTTCGGTGGTAGCCACCATTTGGCTGGCATTATCTTGGCAGCCTGTTGCAACTCCTTGTCGATGGACTCCGTGTCTGCCCAGACGCATCTCTGCGGCGCAGCCTCGTTCCTTTGAAGGATGAGTGTCGCAATCCTGTTCATTTGTCTTTCTAGTTTACCCATCGAGTTTTCCTTGGCCATGGCCTCTTCGCTTGCGAAGGTCGTGTCGACGCTCCCCTGAGGAAGGCCAAGCATTAGACACAAGTATTTGTCTGCGTGCATAATCCGATACCACATAAACTCCGGGTCGGAGTTGCTGTTTGGGTCGAGCTTCTTCGGAGGCCTGTGGTAAGGCCGATGGATGCCCATCAACTGTCCGACCACCATGGCGCGTCGGAAGGCAAGCCACGACCGTCGAAGGTTTCCCCCGTTAGCCTGGATGATGCCTTCCAGCATGATGCACTCCAAGCTCTCAAGGCTTCCCAGTAGCTCTTCGTTGGTAGTGATGGTTTTGTTCACGACATCCACCAGTTTTCGCACCAATAACCGTGGATCTTCCGAGAGATTCGTCGATCCAGGAGGAATGCACTGTGTCAAAGTGGCCAAGATCAGAAGGTGTCGGGCAAGGATGACTGGATGCGCAGAGTGAGGGGGCCGTTCCGTCAGACCCTCGGGGCCTACAAGTCCACGTTCCTTCATCTGCACATAGGATCCCGTGAGCATCTGATAGAAGTAGGAGCCGCTTATGAGAGAAGCATGACAAATGATGCGGATGTCTTCTTCACACGGCATCACAGCATTGAGTTTGTCTGACAGCTCCTGCAAGTTCAAGGGCAAGGGGGGTCCACCTCTCTCCAGGTAGTTGAAGTCGTCGTCACGTCGGGTAGACGGTGTCGTCAGGGCGGTACGACTGGAATCGCAGTCCAGATCAGTCTAGGAAAAGAGTTAGCAAGGTAGCGACATACAGCAGCAGTGTTGTATACTAGTGAACGGTACTCACATCATGCAATGACCCGAGCCGCGAGGACCTTGTTCCTTCAGAAGAAGCGGGAGTGGGCATTGCCGGAATCTGAGCCACCGAGTCGCTGGCATGCATCGCCAGTGCTTCAGGCGGAGACGCCATGTCGTTTCGTCCATTGCTGAAGCTGTTACTGCTTTGAGGCAGGTTGACAGCAGACCTCGCCGTGCTGACCTGCTTGACGAGCTGCTCAACCAGAGCTTCGACACGCACGATCCTGTCGCCTATCGGTTCACCCTTTTCTGCCGGTCGTGATGCCTCTTCTGGGTATTCCTGACTAACACAGTGAGTGCCGCGACGGCTGCAGCCGATACACACCGCATCGGCAGGTGAGCTGAAGTTGCATCGGATCTTTCGCCGCTTGCACTCCCAGCAGCTCCGGGTTCCCTTCCTAACCTTCCGGCGTTTGGTCTCCGGGGAAGCCTGTCTGGGGCTGTCTGGGGCGGGACGCCTTACACCAGCTCCACTAGTTGTAGCTGGACCCTGCGGGGAAGTCATCTTGTGTGGCTGAAGACTGTTCACGTCTTCAAAGGTTTTGAACGGCCGAACAGCTTTGTGATCAGTAATGAACACAGGTCTAGTAGAGTCGACATTGAAAAGATACGAATTAGTTTGACAGGGAAAGCAAGTCGCATCCAGCATCTGATTGTACATGGATAGTGCTGACGCTACCGTAAGCAAAGGACACGGTGCGACCGAAACTCCGCCGAGCCGGCGGACGAATTTTACGGGCACTAGCTTATCAGCCCATGGGTAATTGATCGTCGTAAGCTGTCTGATCCTCTGAAACATCGCTTCCCTCCATCGGGGACGTTGGCCGAGCCAGCAATCCTTTTGTGCGAATTTTCGATGCATCCAACATTCTCATGCTTGTCGAACTGAAGCGACGCCTTGTCGAGTGAGATTGACATAGGGCTGGGGTGCCCCCACTCGGCCTAGAGCGGGCCTTTGGTCCAGTGCAACGGTGCCGCCCAGGCACGAGAGCGCGGCAGTGTCGATCAAACACCACGCTTCAACGCTTGCCTGTCATGACAAGACTATGGATTACTACATACAGGTCTGTTATGTGATGTCTGTCTGGCTCAGGAACCAACCTGTACAAGATATGAAGGTGCTGAGCTGTCAGTCATTTTTAGCCTTTGAGGATTAGCTTAAAGCTACCGTAGCCAGGTAATCCGGCCCGAAATGACATAATAACGCTAACGTAAAATCGTCAATGGAAGGGCGCACCTTCTTCGTAGGGTTAGGACGACCCAATGTATTACCAAATAGCTGAGAAAACACCATGCGGCAGGAGACAGTTCTCCTTCTCATGGTAAGCAGGTGAGCGGCCGTATACTCTTCTCTTATTTCTGTAATCAAGGCCAAGGAACAAGTCCAGCCATCAATCGGCAAGGTCATTGGTCTCGCGGGCACGACGTCATCATCCCTCGTTCAGTATGGCTACAGGAACAATAACCCAGCCTCCCATGGAGCTGAGCCAGTACGACGGCGTAGCAGGTGGGCAAGTGACCCCAGACGCTGCAGCCAGCCTGGTTCAGGTTCACGATCCAGTGCAGCCTACCCGCAGCAAGATCTTCGGCCTGCCACGAAAGAGTCGTGCTTGGATGGTGGTTACCCAGCTGGCGGGCATCAACTTCATCACCAGCTTCAGCACGGGTCTCCTCACCATCGGGCTACCAACCATAGCCGCGGACCTCAAGCTGGACAACAGTCTGCTTGTCTGGCCATCTTCGGTATACGCTCTGACAGGCGGTACCTGCTTCCTTATCGCCGGTACCGTTGCTGATGTCATTGGGCCGAGGATCATCAACTTGACCGGATGTTTCTTCCTGGCCGTTTTCATCCTTGCCTCTGGCGTCTCACGGACGGGCATCGAGCTGATCATGTTCCGGGCTATGCAGGGTATCGCCAGTGCGCTGGTCGTGCCCTCTTCCATCTCGATAGTGTCGGCGGCAGTGGAGGACGGCAGGCCCAGGAACTTGGCGTTTGGCATCCTTGGACTGTCGATGCCCCTTGGTTTCTCCCTTGGTTTGGTGCTAGGAGGTGTGTTCGAGGACAGTAGCTTGGGCTGGAGGGCGGGCTACTATATTGGAGGTGCCGTGTCCTTCCTGCTATGGCTGGTTGGGATCAGGACGTTGCCGGCAGTAAGATCACCATCGGAAGGCCCGAGCATGCTTCAACGGCTGGCAAAGGAGATCGACTGGGCTGGTGCTGCCATCGCTTCGATCTGCTTGGCAGCTTTCTCGTATGTGCTCGCCATGCTTTCCTCGGATATTTTGGAGATCAAGAAGCCGGCGAACATTGTCCTGCTTTCTCTGAGCATGGCGCTGATCCCTGCGTTCATCATGTGGATGAACAGGCAGGAGAAGCTGGGGAAGCCAGCGTTGATCCCCAACTACATCTGGAAGAAGAACAGGGCGTTCACCACCGTCTGCATCATGGTTCTGCTCTCTAACGCGGTAATGAACTGCATGGAGTTGTTCTGCAGTTTATTCTTTCAAGATGTCCAAGGCACCACTGCACTGGGCGCGTCGCTTCGTTTGCTTCCCAACCTGTTGATGGGTACTTTCATCAACCTCATCACGGGCACCATTGTCGACCGTGTACCGGCAATGTATGCCGTCCTGATCTCTTCCGGCTTGTGCGCCGGCGCCCCGTTGTTGATGGCCTTGATCAACCCCGCATGGCCTTACTGGTACGCTGCATTCTTCGCACAGCTTCTAGCTCCTTTGAGCGGCGATGTGCTCTTTACTGTTGGGCTGATTATTGTGTCGGACTCCTTCCCGACACGAACTCAGGCACTGGCTGGAGCCGTGTTCAACACTGTCTCCATGCTTGGAGTTTCTGTTGGCTTAACGACCATGTCGGTCATATCGACTACAGTTACAGAGGATTCCGATGTCTCTGACAAGGCATCGCCGGAAGCACTCATAAAGGGGTATCGGGCTAGTTTCTGGACGCTCTTTGCTTGGATGGTGGTCGCCTGCCTGGTTGGCGGTGTGGGATTGAGAAGGCTTGGGAAAGTGGGCGTCAAGAAGGACTAGTGCTCGGATGATGACCGTATCGTTGTTCCTTGCTCAAAAGCACCAATGGCGTGATTTTTCAGTATTCGCAGATATCTGTACGGTATGAGTAGCTAGCAGCATTACATGTATTGATAACATGAGGTGAGGTCCCTTTTGCTTCAACAGTAACCATGTTTCCCCCCGATAAGCTTGACAAATCCTCTGCAATTTTGACAACTAAAAGTCTTCCTGGGGAGATCGTATTCAGATAACCAAGGCATTAGACATCGGACTTTCAGACTCCAGCTACCCTCCCTATTCCCAGAACCAGGCTAACCGCTAAACATACGCCTTCCCACCCCCAGTGAGAAGGTGTCAAATTCATATTCCTGGCAACCACATACTCCTCCTGCTTCGACAACGCATCAAGCACGGCGTCTGGCAACCCACGACCATTCGTCACTGCTGGGGTGCCAGTGGAGTTCACGCATGGCGCCTGATGCGATAGTGACGAGGGCCACGGAGAAGTGATGTGCGGCTGGGAAGGTTCGTGGGTCGAGGATTTAGATCGTCCCGCTCGGTACCCGGTGGGGTTCTTGCTTCTGGGACTAGTGGTAGGTGTAGGAGTATGTAGTCGCTTGAAGAGAGCCGTGAGGGGACTTGATCTCCTGTAGGCTAGTGGTTTGAGGTGGCGGGGTGCCCTTACAAACCTATGTCTGTTAGCCACAACTCTAACTAGGGTGACACAAGGGAAATACCTACATAGCGCTCATCGTTGGGCAGGTTTTACGCACTGACGTCGACCTTGAGGTTCTTACTCAACACCTCGATTGGGTTCCGCAAGAACATTACATCTTCATTGAACTCTCCTGGGTCGAAGATGAGAAGAAACTCAGCACATTGCTCCAATGCTTGGATAGAATGCGGCACCCCAGTAGGAAAAGTCCAAACATCTTCCTCACAAACATCCTCCTCACAAACATCTTCCTCATAAACATCGTCAACGAAGTTCTTGCCATCTTCGTCCACAGCCGCAAGCCGCACGCAACCTTGCGTGATAATTCCCACTCGACACTGGTGTGCCAATGCCTAAACTTCGTCAGTCATTCTCTCTCGTCGTTAGTCTGAGAAGATACAACAACCACAGTTCTATAAGCGTCAGGCGCCAAGCGCATATCCACCCCCGCCATCGCCGTAGCAACAGGCAAAATATCCTGATCTGCTGTCTAGCCCACCCACTTCTAGGGCCCGTCCCCGTACGATTATGGCTCATCCCATATTTCACATAGCCTGCGGTGTGCTCCCGACATCCGTTGCCGGCGGTGCATAGACATCAGGATTCAGCTCCTCTATTACCATGTCCCCACAACCCCGAACAACAACAAGAAAGCAAGTCAGTGCCAAAGATCCCTTGTCATAAGGGGAAGGATCACCGGAAATGAGCGTGATGCCTGAGGAGATCCTGGATTCGTCTCTCTCTGGTCGCCATGGATGGGCTGGGGTGGGTTAGCCGAGTTGAAGTCGAGATAAGGACCAAGGGAGCCGTCGGCTTCTTGGCCGGTGACTAGGTTGTTTTCAGATTGTGGGACGAAGGCGGATTCGATGAGTGACCGAGGAGCGAATCCGCCAGGGAGGGAGGATGGGCCATAGAGGGAGCCAGCTCCTGATGGGGCGAGAGAAGGAGAGGCTACGATAGTGGGCGTGATGTCTGCTTGTTGACCGTTGCTCGAACCATAGGATCGGATTCTAGGGGCTTGTTAGTGGTATGAACCAGGGCTAGAGGTTACGAGGCTTACTGCGGCGTAGGCAGCCCATGCGCTGTTGCGAGGAGGCTCGCTAGGAAGACAAGTCTGTTATGCAACATGGTTCTTGAAGTGTCCCACAAAGTTGTTGAGAAAGAGATTGGTCAAGACCACACAAAACACGGGACGACCGACACATCCCAGCTGCCCTGATAGTAGGTACATGGTTCTTCTAGGGACTACCCATCTTTGACTTGACAAATGGATCATTAACAAAGTCTATGACTTCAATGATTTCATCCTGTCAAGTACTTGTCAACCATTGGAACATGGCCCGACCCGTTCCCGATACGCAGTAATAACCGCTACATGTCGTACTACGAGTCGATGTCCGTCTGGTTGGTCTTTGAGGTGACGGTGCGCAGGCCCGATCAGGTGCGGAGCACGCATGTTCACGGTCAAAGCTGCTGCACGTCGTATCTGCGGCACATCTGCATTCTGCAATCGTATCGTACCTACATGTTGTGCAATTGACGTATATTGTGTGCTAGAATCTACGTTCAACAATCTAAACATTGTAGAGGCTGTGTTGAATATGCAGTTCACCTGGCGTGCCTAGTAACCATCGTCACCATCGTCTGCTAGCCCAGAGTCGTCGTCTCAGTACCAGTAAATCAAAATCAGGGGCAGCTGTCCCATAAAGGATAAGCGCCGGTCAATGCCCACGTGCCAGAATCTGGGTTAGGGTTTGGTGCTCCGGTTCCAGCACAGACCATGCGGGATCTAGCTCCGGTTGCAACTGCCGGTGTCCGCCTCCGGCCACCGCTGAATTTTCAAGGTGAGAACGCCGCGCTCATACCACATAAGGCAGTCGCCCGCTCATCTCATGTCGCTCCTCCAACAATAACACAATAACAGAGACAGAAATGGCGTCCCAAGATTTCGACGCTCGCACACAGGCCTTCTTGTCCTGGTTCACCGCCCTGCCAGGCGCAACCTTCCATCCCAGCATACAAATCACGGATCTCCGACCTCGTAATGCCGGAAGGGGAATCGGTAAGACTCTCCTACCCGCTCATTCCCCGTATCTCACTCAAATGACTAACCAAACTCCTCAGTCGCAACCGCCGACATCCCTGCGGAAACCACCCTCTTCACCATCCCCCGCCCCCCCCCCCCCCCCCCACCCCCCCCACCCCCCCCCCCCCCCCCCCCCCCCCCCCCCCCCACCCCCCCCCCCCTCCCCGCCACTACATCCGGAACAGCTCACATCCTTCACGCCACCAGAGTACGCTGCCTTCTCGCCCTCGTACGAATTCTCCGCCGGCGGATTCCCCCACGCCGAGACCCCCGTCGCGGAGAGGTTCGGC
>QVQW01000117.1:0-58130 GCA_003635345.1 Coniochaeta pulveracea | reverse complement strand
TTAAATAAAGTTAAGTTCCTAATTAAAGATAAAGGCTATTCCGAGTAATAGTTTATTTATATAACCTTATAAGAGTATTATAAATTCTACTACCTTAGAATATCCTCTAATATAAAGCCTCTCCGTTATTATTCCTTTGAAAAGCACCTCCTTTATATATACTCCTTTTAATCGGACGTATTTTATTAGCTTAATAATAAGCTTATTCCTCTTAACGTACTCTAACGGTATAATATTAATCTCGGACTTTATATCGATAATTATTATAATAGCCGATAAAGTCTTATCTAAGCCTATTTTAACGTATACGATCGGTAAGCTTTTTATAACCGTTACTTTAATCGGATCGTATCTCTTAGATACGGAGACGAGGTTTATAACTATTATAACGTCTTTTATATACCCGGGAATCTCTTCGATAAAGTATTTTCTTATTTCTAAATCCTTAGTTACTACGATTTCGTCGTTATTATAATAAATAACGGCTAAGTATAACGACTCGGTATTATTTTCTTCTCTTAGGTTATTAGGTCGTATACTATCGATATATACCGTTTCTAACGGATCCGCTTTAGCTTTTAAAACGTTAATAAACTAATTAAAAAGACGTAAATTAAGTAAGACTAAGTACTAAGCCTTAACGTTAACTTTATTAGTTAATATCTTATTTAGTACTTCTTTTATAACGATATCTTCGGCTAACTTTTACCTCTTTGCTATAATACCTTTTATACGGTTTTATCTAAGAATATTAAGTTTAATATTTATAAGCTTCGCCTTATATCCCTCTTTTTCTTTATCTTTCTTACTAATATTATTAATCCGGGTCTAATTAGATATAACTAAAATATCTTAGGTTCGTAAATATTAGATAAGATCTTCGTTAGCTACTTCTTTTACTCTTATATAAAAGGGGAATTCCTTAGTAGCTTTCCGCTTCTTTTAAACGTCTACCCCTTCTCTTAAGATTCGAGTCTAGTTACTTAGAATCGTAATATTCTTATTAATAATAAGAATTAGATAAATCGTACCGGTCTCGCCGTATTCTTCTTTCTCGTACGTTATCTTCTTAAGATTAAGGTATTTATAACTATTTAAAGTATTATTATTTATAATTACGATATTTAAGTTAAACGTTATCGGCTTTACTCTAATAACTTATTTAACTTTAATCTCTTCGATATTAACGTAGTTATTTTCCTTATTATACTTATACTAACTTAAGAATATATTAAAGTTCGGGGTATAGTTAAGATAAGAGCTTAAATAGTTTTATACTTCCGGTACTTCGTTTATTATAACCGTAGTTATAATTAAGTCGAATTACCGATACTTATACTTATCCCGGTATATATCGTTTAAGACTTTACAGTTATTACTATCTTTAAAGCCGATAATCACCGAGTATCCCTTAATATAAAAGACGCTTAAATTTCTTAGCTAAGATAATATATTATACTCCCGAATAATATATCCTTCGATATTATAAAAGAAGTAGTTACTTAGCCCTCTTATACGATTTTTAGACTTAGTTTAATCGAACGAATAATATTTATCTCTCTCGTAAGATCCTTATCCCTTATTATTAAACCGATACCCCTAATTAAATAGCTATTATTAATATTACTACGGCGTAGTAGGGACTTAGTTTTAAAGTCCTTAAACGTTAAGATTATTACTTCGTATAACGGATAATAAATTACCGTAAGCTCTAACGTTCGTTAACTTAAATCCCCTACTTTATACGGCTATTATAGCCCTTAAGTCTTAGATAATCTAAGCGTTATTAATAGCTAACTTCTTAATAATATTTATTAGCGTTATAATCTTATCGTCTTTCTTATCCTTAACTTTCTTAGTTTTCTTACGATTCTTAGTCTTCTTTACTTCGACTTAATTAAAGTTATCGTTACTCCCGGAATTATTCTTATTATCCGAATTAAGGGCGATAAGTAACTTTTTACTTTTCTTTCTCTTTTTATTTTTCTTAGCTATTAACGGCTTATCTTTTAAATTAGTTATAATATCTATACTTTAATTAAAGTCTTTATTATTTAAGAAGATCGATAATTTTCTTTCTTAGTCTACGATACGTTTCGTAGCGGCTACTTTATTCTTAGCTCTTCCGATTTTCACTTTTAACGAGTCCGTAATAATTTTATCTAAAGTCTTAGTAAAGTACTTATAATATTTAGTTTAGGTAATATTATTAAGCTCGATATTTCTAATTAAGAATTAGTTGTTTATCTTAGTTTTCTATTTTTTAAGTAAGGTACGATAAAACTTCTTCCGGTAATCGTACTTATTAAGATTAATAAGTTCTTTCTTAACTACCTTCCGGGTAAGACGATCGACCTTCTCTAAGATTACCTTAATTTTCTTTACGTTATTAGGTATATCCTTATTAAAAATAACGTCGATTTAATTAGTTAGGTTTAGAAGTTGCTTAGGGTCGTACGATTTAAATATAATCTTAAGTTAAGATTTAGTTTTCTCTTAAGAAGATTCGTCGATATATACTTTAACTTTATCGTATATAAGGGTATCTAAATAATATAATATTATATAATTAGCGCGGTCCTAATCGGATAAGATCTTTTAAGTCTTAGTATTAATTTCAAATCTTTTAAGGAAATTAGTAATATTATTACTCTTAAATTTCTTACCGACCTTTATAATAACGGTCTTAGTTATACGAAGCTCCTTTTAAGTAAGGAATTATAAAATAATTATAATATTTTCTTTTATCTAATTAAATACGGCCGGAGAGGATTTATTATCCTACTTCGTAGTCTTATCTTCGGGGGATATATTAGCTAATCTTAATATTATAAGATAAAGTTTAAGGGACGAAGACCTTAATCTTTCCGGTTCCCGAAACTAAGTAAAGGCCGGTATAAGTATATTCGTAAGACCTTCGGTTATATTCCTTAAAAGAGAAGGGTTTCGGGATATAATTAAACTAATCCGGGCTTTAGGTATTTAGTATTTGTTTTTAAGTATAAGGTTACGCTTTCGATAACTTAATCTAATATCTATAGTTACTTTAGTTCCTTTCTAATTAGATAATTAACTTAAGGGGGGTAGCTATTAGAGATTAGATAGTTATATTTTACGCCGAGATCTAAAAGAATAAGAGATTATAAAGGTGATCGCGATTATCTTATACTTTTTATAAATTCTTAATAAATCGGCTTAAGAGCTTAAGCCGGTTTAAGTCGGACGTAAGCCTTCTCGTATTCTTATTTAAAGCTTAGCTCTATTCCTAAGAAGGTTATACGAGAGAGAGATACGCCTTATCTTTACTAAAGCTAAATCTCGTATTAATTCTTAGATTATATATTTTCTATCTTATATTTATATTCTTAGCTATATTCTTAGAACGTATACCTTTACTAAGTAAGTCTAATTAATTTATTTTCGGCTTATTATTTTTCTATTAACTTTTTATTTATATCTTTCGCCTTAGTAGGTTCCCTCGTATATATTTATTATTTATCCGCTAAGATTAATCTTACCGGGACTCCGAAGGTCCTTACGGATTCCGATTAAAAGCGGGGATACTAATTCTTAGTAGCTAATATAATATTATAAATATATTAATATTATTAATATTTACTATTACTATTCTCTTAGTATTATTTTTTAAGGTTTATTCGATACTCTTTTATATTTATTATTCTTATTTGTCTTATCTTTTTTAACCGAATCTTTATATCTAATTAAGCTATTTTTGATTTAGCTCTAATTACTAAGTTCCTCTTTTAAGCGGGTTTTATCCGTATATTATATTTCCGCTTATAGGTATTAAGGCCCTCTTCTTCTTATAAGTTCTAAGAGACTCTTTAAAGGTTTAATATCGCTCTTAGCAAGATCGTTATTAAAAACGGGCTACTAAATATACTTATAAAGAGGAGAGTAAAGCCTTACTCTTTAGGTTATATAAGATAGTAGTCCTAAGGACGGTTATTACGTCTACTAAGTATTTTTGTAAGTACTTAGCTTAAGAGATAGTCTAATTAGATTAGAAGGACGGTTATAAAGTCGAGAGATAGAAATAAAAGGTCGTATATTTAAAATTATCTAAAGTCTATCTTTAGATGTCCCTCTTATCTACGAGCCCCTTTATACTTCCTATTTTTCTGTTTTCCCTAAGTATAATCGAATATATAATATGCCCTTAGTCTAATTAGATAATGCCCACCTATCCTATATACCTTATGTTAATATCTTAACTAAAAGAGGGCTTATACTAATGCTTAACCTCTTCGATACGGAGGTAAAGTAAAGAGAAGAAGAAAATCTAAGGTATATCTTTATACTCGAAAGTAGATATTTCGCTACGATATTCTATAATATTATATTAGATTTTAACGTAGCCGGTTATTCTACGGTAGGAAGACTATAGTTTTAAGCTTTATAAGGGTAATTACGAAACCTCTTAATTAATATTAATACGGAACGGGTAATTATCCGATTCGGAAAAGGGAACCCGCTTACCTCGTTAAATACTACTAACGTCCCTACACCCTTAAGTAAGATAAAGTTCTATATAATCGAGGCCGATATATCGTTTTTACTTTACTTTTAAGATATAAACCGCCTCGAAATTAAGTTCGATAATTTACGTAACTTATTATAATAAGAAAATATTACGGTACTAATTATATATAAATAAAGCTACCTTTAAATAAAACTAAACCCTAAGAAAGCCGTTCTTACCTTTCTTATAAAAACGGAGCTTCGTCGGTTATACCGCCGATTCGGCTACTTATCGGTCGTACGCTTTTATAAGGTTCTTATAATAATAAACTACTTAATAGAACTAAGTACTTTAAAGTTCTTAACTAAGGTTTATTCTTAGTATTAGATAAACGTATTAAGCTTATTACGGTTTAAACTTATTTTACGAGACGATTACGAGTTTAACTACGAGATCGTGATCGATATCTTCTACGTAAAAAGAAATTAGTTAATACTTTACGTAATAGATATAATAACTACGTTTAACGTAGCTAAGTTCTTAAAAGATATTAGTACTCGATACGTATAAGAGTCTTTACGTTTTTATTAGATCGACGTTTATTAAGGGCTACCCGATTAGATCGTTATAAATATTAGTAAGTAGTTCCGTTCCTCGGAATTTCGCTAATTTACTAAAGAAATAACGATCTCGCTTAAAAAAGTACTAATTAAAACGTATTATAATATCGGTAAAGTGGAACGATATTATATTTTTTTACAACGTATTTACGAAATCTTATATATAAAAGATCTATTTATAAGCTAAGAAGCTATATTTTAATATATAATTAAAGTAGTTAACGATATTATTAAGCTAAACGGGCTCGTCTTTATACTCTTTATTTTTAACGCTTACTTAAAGATATCGGAGGACTCTAAGTTATCGCCGATATAACGATAACGCGCCTTAGTTATTTAGAAGGTAATAAAAGCTATAAGACGGTATTACACTTTTTACTAAGTAAATAAGGCTCTTATTATATATAATAAGTTAAATACTTCCTATATAATATAGCTCTTATTATAATCGTAAATATAAGTTTAATACGAGAAGGAGGGCTAAAAAGAACCTTATACCTTTATCGGGGTTTAAAGGGAAAATTATATAATAATAACGGACCGAGGCCCCTAAGTCTTCCGTTTAACCGTTATTAAGCCTTATTTCGAGGACCTTACCGCCGAGTATACCGTTAGCCTTAAAACCCGGGAACCGGCTTTTACTACTCTTAAAGCTACTCTTAATATAAGAGATAAGTTATTAGACCCGGCGGTAAGACCGAAACGCGGTAAAAAGCGTTTATATAAAGTCCCTTTAATTACCGCTAATATATAATATTACTTCTTAGCCGAAACTACTAATCTTAACGTATTCTTAAGTAGTAAGGAATAAGTAAACGCTACTTTAGCGGTATAATTATATATATAAAGTAAGATTACAACGCCGAGTAATCTTTTCGAAGAGTTTATAAAGACTAAAATTAAGAGCTTAATCGGGCGAGGAGTTTTCTAATTCGTACGTCTTCGAGATTTTACCCGGCCCGGCGATCGGATCTTTAGGTCTCGGATTATAAACGAGGTTAAAGGTAAAATAACCTTATTTTACGAGAAGTTACGTTTAGTTATCTAAAGCTACGGCGACGATAAGAAAGTAACGATACTTACGTAATTACTTATTATTTAATAAGTAAGCTAACGGTTAATTCTAACTTTTATACCGAGTTTATTATATAATAATATAACTCTTTAGATTAGGGATAATCCGTAAGCTTATATTTAATTTAGAATAAAACTAAATTATAAGATTCTAATATATTTACCCTCGTAGATCTAAGATTAATATCCTCCCGATACCGTTATACGAGTAATAAAACCGTTATATAAGATTATTAAGGCCGGTACTTATTAGTAAGTAACGTATTATAATTATTATAAAAAGAAGCCTTAGATAATTATTAGTTTATACGACTTATACCTCTTAATTATTACGTTTAAGAATCTTAACTTTACTTATATTAAAATATAAACCGACGATATACTAAGCCTCTCGATTATAGCCTTTTCCCGTTATAAGGACGAGGAGCTTAAGGAAGCTAAGTTTACGGTAAAACCGAAGTAAGTCTTAATAATAAAGGAGTTACTAATTTTTAATAAAGATATCGTTTCTTTCAACGGGGACTCGCTAATCTTATAATAGAAAGGTTAAGCTAGAAATTTAGCTCTCATTAATATAGATTCGTTAACGGTAAAATAATAATACGTAGAATAATATATACGAGGAGCTTATATCGCCTTAATCTATTAGTATAAAAAGAAAGGATTATTAGTATTAGAACGTTTTCGGCGTTCGACCCCGATCCTAATTAAGATACCTAATTAAGACGGTATATACGTAAGTATAAGCTACCCTAATTAGGCTATACGGGCCACTTTAATTAAGACCCTAATCGATAAAAGGGGTTGCTAATCTTATAACCTCCTTTCTAAATAAAATAAGCTAATATTATTATATAGATTATACCTATAAGAAGCCTTTAAATAAGAAAGGCTCGCTTACTTAATAATCGCCGTAAAGTAGCTTAATCGTTATAATCTACTTATACGGGCTTATCGTATACGATACCCGTTATTTATCTCTTAAATAAAACTAATAATTCTAAATTACCGGATTATTTACTATAGGATACTGCTTTTACGTATAGTAGTCCGGTGTAACGTTACTACGGAATCTACCTTAGATAAAGCTTTTATAATATACGTCCTAATATAAAGGGTTTAATTTATTATTAAAATAATAGTTATAAGTACTAAAGGAGTTACCTTATATTAAGGAACTTACTTTATACTTATCTAAGAAGTTACTTTATATTAAGGGAACTTACCTTATATTAAGGAAGTTACCTTATATTAAAGAACTTACCTTATAACCTAATTAAAGCCTAATCGGGGTATAGAACTTACCTTATAGTTTAGGCTAGAATTATTATAAGAATCTTGTTAAGATTCCCGAACCTACCTTATAGTTCCCAATATTAAGAGCATTATTATTAACGTAAGCCCCGTTAGCTTACTAATCGCCTTATAAATTTAGGGTAATAACCTTATATTTTAGGGCACTTCCCTTATATTATAAGGTATTTACGTCATACCGAATCCCTTAGGACTTAGTAGATTATAAATCAACCTAAGGCTTAACGCTTATAAATATAAGCCTTCTACCCTCTTATAAATAAACCTTCCTTAAGCAAGTAAGTAAGTAGTTAAGTAAGTAAGAATATAAGCCTTATTCTTCTATATCTTCGCTTCCTTTAGCACCTTAGTAAGCTCTGCTATCGTACTTAAGACTTCCCGACCTTACTACCTTCGGCCGAGATTCCTTACGCTTCCACTCGCTAGGCTACAGCGATTATAATTGTTATAGCCTTATATAAGTGTTATATTTAAGCTTATTAAGGTATACGGTGTAACATTTATACTCTTATAATATCTCGCGATTATAACTTAGTAAACGGTATATATTACCCGGCTAAACGTTTTTAACGTAAGCTATATTTACTATAGTAGGAATGTCTAACTACGTAAATATATAATAAGTCCTACTTTAAATCGAGCTTTTAAGGTAAATAAGTACTTTTAAAATAAGAATAAAACTTATCGATACCGGTTAGTAACTCTTATAATACTAGGTTTTAACTACGCTATTTATCTTATATCTTAACTTTAAAATTCTAATAATTTAATAACTAATAAATTTTAATTTTAAAATCTCAAATTTAATTTCTTAATATAAAAGATAAATAAATAAGATTCCCCCTTCTCTTTAAAGATTACTTTATTTTAATATAACTTAATCGATTAAATAATAGTTAAACTTATTAAAAATCACTTAGCTAAGCTAATTACTTTAATTATAATAATATATAAGTTAAACTTAAATATATAATATATTAAAGACTAATAGTTCTTTAAATTAATGTTTTATAGCTCTTTAAGGATTTTTTAATGCTAAAATATTTGTTAACTTCTTTATTAAAGAGTTAAATAAAGTAGTCTACCTCTTTCCGGCTCTTTAACTTATAAATTTAGCGTGCGGAATTCTTATAATAATATTAGAAGCACTTTTAGAAGCGATCGTAGGAACCTCCGTTTACCGGAACAGCTTTTATCGTCTTATAATACTCCTTATTATCGCTATATTAGCTATCTTAATTTATTAAGGTATTAACGCTACCTTATGTTATTTAGTCGGGTTATTAATATATATACGAGTATATTACGAAAGAGAAGTATATATATTTATATATAGCTTAACCGGATATTAATATATATATTAAGTTATCTTAACGCGTCTTTAGATATAACTTATTAATCGATTATATTAAGTCGAAGCTTATAATCGCCGTCTTATATATTAAAGTCATTATAAAATTATATAAGTCTTAAATATAAGAAGTCTCTTCTTAGTCGGATAAGGACTTTGCCGAGAAAGATTAAAGTTTATAACCAACGTAAACGAAGCTATAAGATTAATTATAAGGTGATACTACCTCGGTTATATTATAACTATATCGCCGAGGCCTACGTATACCGTCTCGAATCTAATATATTCGGACCGAAGCCTCGTTAAGATTATTATTAGACACTTATATCGTACGAACTAATTATAATAAAGACCGCGACCTTTTTAGCTAAGGACGAGTCGCTTATATAAGTCTTCGAACTTAGCCGTATCTCACGGATCGACTAGAACTTAGAATTTATAACCGGAGTAATTAACGTTATAAGAGCGTTCGTTTCCGTCCTCGTAATAATAGCCCGTACCCGACCCTCCTTTACCTTAGTATACGTAGAGCGTAGTGTTGCCCGTAATTTCTCTTAGTAGCTATAAAAGAGTGTTTAACGGGAAAAGACGGTCTAATTCTAATTTGGGAAGGGGCCCGATATAGTAAGGGATCTTACCGCGTAGAGGCTATTCTATTAATCGCTCGAAGTCATTTTTAGGGTTTAAAGGCGGCTCGAATACTATATTAAGATTAGCTAACGGCCTTATAAAAGGGACAGCGAAAGCCGCTCGAGCGGTCTCTTAGGTTTCGCGATAGTAAGCGTCTTACTAACCTCCTTTACCCGAGTTAAGCGGTCTAAAGAGAATAATTGTTAAGGTTTAAACATCTAATTAATCTACTCTTATACTCGAACTAGGTTAGTTAATACGAGCGTCTCCCGTAATAGTCGGAGGTTGATGAGTATTTAGTTAATTCTCTCTTAAGCCCGGACTAAGCTAAGAATTAAGAGCGTCTTCCTTAGCCGTAGGAGTTTAATAGGTTTCTATCACGTCTTGCTTTAGGAGAAGCGATGTAAACAACTTAGAGGTCTTAATACTATTATATAAGTCCGCCCGGTAGCTTCTTAAGCCGCGCTAGTTAGTTATAATATAACTTATCCCCGTCGTTATATCGTCGGTAACGATATATTCCGACGAGGGAGATATAGACGCCTTTAGAACTTCTACGCGCTAGTTAATCTCCTAAGCGATTAAACTTTATAATAATATTGAACCTACCTTAAAGCAAGGTGTTAATATTATCGGATCGCTTTAGCTTCCGTCCTTTCTTAGTATTCGTAGCGGAAGTGGAGTTCGACCGGATCTCGGAGAGAATCGAACGACGAGCTTAATAATAGAGATCCGTGACTATTACTTTATATTCGTCACCGAGTCGCCCGATACGACCGTCGAGCGATGCGGGCGGCTCGGGAAGTATTATAAAAAATATTACTACGAGTCTACGATCGAAGTAGAAAAGGGGAAAAGACAAATACTTAGAGTAAAGCGCACGGGCCTTAAAGGGAGGACCTCCCCTTAAAGCCCGTATAATATACCCCGTACTTATCTAAGCCTTCCTACCTAAGTATTAACGATAACTTACGGATATCTAATTAAGTAAGTAGTAAAAGAAGTAGCCGGTATCGTCTAAGTTATAAACGATATTCTTAGGAATAAGGATGTCGGTAAAAGTAGTTAAGAGTCGATAGACTCTCGCTTCGTAAAGTATACTTTCTCGTAAAGATAATAATATACTAAGTTAGTTATAAGATTAATCTCATTAATATTATTCGTCTCGCTAACAAATAACTTAAGTAAGCCTTAGCTTAAATACTAATATATAGACCGACTAATTATCTACTACGTAACTAATTACTACGTGACTAATCACTACGTAACTAACCGACTATTTATCACGTAGCCCGGTTATATAATAAACTCCCCCCTTAACGAAGAGGGCTTATCTTAAACGCGAATCCTAATAAAAGTAGTACGTCTTAACCGCGAATCCTAATAAAAGTAGTATATCTTAAACTTTGCGGAATCCTAATAAAAGTAGTACATCTTAAACTTTGCCCGTATCTAAAACCTTACCCGTATTACGACCGCTGATATCTTATTTATATTATCCGTCCCTCGTTTACGAAAAGAAATAGAAGTACGCTAAGTATAAGCTTATTCCTACTTCTAAGCTTATCTTATATTAAATATATTCCTCTTATTATATTTATTTATCTTAAGCTTATCCTTCGAGATATTAGGGAAGTCCGCCGGTTATTTTACGCGGTTTACGGATTAAGATATCCTTATTATCGGAGCTAAAAGAAGAGTTAGAAGAAGAGCTAAAGAAAAAGCTAAATTTAACCGAACCGGTAAGAGTTATAAGAGTTTAAATAACCTTAGCTATCTCGGTTTAAGTAGATATATTAGCTATTATCTTATTTTATAGCTAATCGACCTTCTAACTTAAGTCGATTATCTTATCTTTTAACGTTTTCTCTCGGTTACTAATATTTATAATAACGTAAGTGAGTACTCTTATTATTTATTATTAGTCTACGTCCTAAGGAGTATCCTCGTCTTAATACGAGTATCTTTCTAAGAATAAGATTATATTTTAAGTATCTTAAACGATACGTTTATCTTCTTATTATCCGTTATCGTAAACTTAGTCGTCGTTTATTTAGTTATCGT
The DNA here is from genome assembly GCA_003635345.1 of Coniochaeta pulveracea. Taxonomy (NCBI): domain Eukaryota; kingdom Fungi; phylum Ascomycota; class Sordariomycetes; order Coniochaetales; family Coniochaetaceae; genus Coniochaeta; species Coniochaeta pulveracea. Next base: position 46,594 of record QVQW01000117.1, on the reverse strand, counting down.
AATCGTCGGTATAAGCGTTAATACGATCCGAGTCGTTATCGTCGGACTCTTCGACGTCGGTATCTCCCTCGTCGCTATTCTAATAATTACCGAAGATTCCGGTTAAGTCTAAGGCTATCTTATCCTAATCCGAAATATTATCGATCTTAATATAAAGTTTAATAATATAATCGATATTATAACTCTTAGCCTTTTATCTTTATTTATAATAAAATTGTTACGTTATAAGTAGCTCGACCTAATTTATATTATTTAAAGTCTTATTACCTTCTTTATTAATATAACGGCGTAACGCTTTATTTTACTTATTTTTAGATAACTTCTAAACATCTTTTACCGTAGCTAAGTTAATACGTAAAATAATAATTTCGCCTAATATAAGGTAATTTACTTCGGGAATCTAACTTAAAACGAATTAGTAAAACCGGGCGAAGTATTTATTATTATATTAGAGAAACGGCTAAGCTTTAGCTTTAATAAGAAGGCGACCGTTTATTTATTAGTTAAGTATATTAGCTAAGACGATACGGGTACCGTAGTAAATAACGATAAATTAAGTAAGTATATTATTTATTTCGTAAAAGAAAAGCGTTAAATACTCCGAGATATTTCCGGTAAATTAGTTAATACGTATCTTAATAATATAAATCTATAATAAAGCTATTATAATAAGGTTATTATAATTTCCTAATAAGTATATCGAATAATATTTAAAAACGAGGTATTAAGAGTAGAATTACCGAAAAAAGAGGTATTAAAAAAAGAGGTTTAGTTAAAAAGAGGAATTATAACTTTAGACGAGGTTTTATAAGCTCTTCTAATTACTCTTATTCTTTTTTATTTCGCTTTTATTAGTAAATTACTTAACGGCTTAATAATCTAAGACTAACTCTAAGAAGGTAGTTAAGTTTAAGAAAGAGCCCTCCGTCGTCGTAGTTAAACTTATATATTAGTTTTAAGGATTTCTTATATACGAATACCGTTTATAATATATACGAGGTCTAATAATTTACCTTTAGGCTTTATTTACTCGTTATCTTATATAAGGTATCTTTTCTTAAAGTCGTAGATTTAATCTTACGCCGTATAAACTAGCTCGGTATATTTAACTTATTCGTCTTATTTTAGTATTAACGCTTTATACTTAACGAGGTATTTAATTTATAATTTCCAATTATATTAGGTCGTTTTCCTTTTAATTAGCTTATCTACTTCTTATTAGTTTTATCCGGTTTTATCGACGTATATTACTTCTAATACGTTAAGTTATTTATCGTACTTATCCGTAATTAGCCTAAGCTTTAATAAGGCGATAGATATAATAAAGTATATTTTCTATATTATAGGTAGTTTTAGCTTATATATTAGGTCTCTTATTTACTTTAAGATTTTAAACGGACCTACTTATTATTAGCTTAGCTTCCGCTACTACTTCGGTATATTATAACCTTTATATAACTTTAGTATTATCTACTCGCTTAGTTTATATTTAATAAAGTATCTATTTCTATTATAATATAACTTAAACTAAGTAAATACTTAATCCGTAGCTTCTTTAGCTTTTTTTTAGTAACGTAATCTAATAACGTCTAACGAGTAGTCCTAATTATTTATACCGGATAAGATAAATAAGGATATCTTAAGCTTAAATCTTATAATAGCCTCGTTTAGTAACCGTCTAAGTATCCTAAAGTACGTATTATTAAGGTTATATTATAAGGCCGGAAACAAATCTACTTAAATTAAGTCTAAGTCTTCCGTTAATACGAATCGTAACGCGATCTCGATTACTTAGTTTTTTCTTTTAATAACGCCGTCTATTTATAAGTAAAATATAATAGATAAAACAAGTTTGATATATAAGCTCTTTATTAATCTACGTTATATATCTAAGTTAAATTTAACGTCTTTATCTAAGATAATTTTTATCGGTAAACCTTAGTCTATATATTATTATATTAATAAAGGCTTATCCGCTTATTTCTTTACTATTAAGGTATCTCTTCCCGGTATTATAAGGGTTTTACGCGATATTTTATTTATAATTATTATAAGGGCGTTTAAGTATTAGCCTTTTTAGAGCGGACCTTAAGCTTAGACGTCTAAGAAGCCTACGATAAAGTCTATAGCTATAAGGGAGAAGGGATAAATATCGCCCGCTTATATAAGCTATAATAAGCCGGCCGGTAACTTATATAATATCTAAAAGCGCGTATAATTTAGATACGTACCGATATAAGATTTCAACTTCCTAATTAAGTTATAAATACTAAAATTCTTAAGCTTTTTAGCTATTTTATTAATCTTAAAGTAATACTTTTAATCGTATATTTATTAGAAGATAGACTTTTAGTAGTTCTTCGGGATATAAAGTCGCCTTAGTCCGTCCTTAGGGTTATAATATAGGAGCTTATCCGAAATAACGAATAAGAAATATTTATAATCTATTTTATATTTCTCTTCGTATATTCTAAGTTTTATTATTACTACGGCGTAATATATATCCTCTTCGTATCTTTTAAAGAATTCTTACCGGGTATCCTCCGTTATATATAATATAATTATCTTATTACCTCCGGGCTAATCGTTTATTTAAGCTAAGTATATACCGTTTTATTATATATCGTCTAACTCGTCGTAGTCCGGTATAGGTAGTTCGGCTTTTACCGCCGGTGAACGGGATAAGGCGTCCGGGACTAAGTTAACTTTTCTAAGTATATAATATACGTATAAGTTATATTAAAATAAGTAAACGGAGGTTAACGTAATCCTTATATTTATCTTTATTATATTTTAAGTCTTAAGACTAGTCCCGTTTATAATATTAGCCGTTATAATATAATCGGTTAATATTACGATAAGATTTTTATAAGACGATATAATAATATATATTTTTCGGTAAGCTTAGACTAATCCGGCTACCTTAAATTCGGTAAGTTAATATTTCTTTTCTAAGGCCGATAACGTACGGCTTAGATAATAAATAAGCTATATCTTATCGAAGGGGATACGTACGTTATCTTATTTAGTAGATAAATGGAATATTATTATACCGAATCCTTACTTTTGGAAAGCGTTTATCTTTAGAAATATAATATCTACTAATTTATAATAATATAAGTATCTTTCTTATATAAAGTAATCTTAAAATCTACGGAAAGATTATTTCTCGGTATCCGTTAATATAAATTAAAATCTCTACGTATTATTTTATCTTAAGTATTTAGCCTTTTTCTAAGGTATTATTCCGGTTACTAATCCGTTCTTAATTATTTATATCTTTCGTTTTACTAAAAGTTCAATCTTTTAAACGTAATAAGGGTTAAAACGTTAGAGGAAGCCGATCGCGCTTATATATTACTCGAAGGCGGCTAGATTAATCGGTATTTTTATATTCTTTAATACCTTTATTCGTTCTTATATTATTATAAAGCCGACTATATCTACTTTAAAGCCTAATAACCGAACGGATAAATAAGCGATAAAAGACTTTTTAAACGATAAGGCTAAGTTAATATCTTTAAATAGCTTTAATATCGTTTAGACGTAATCGAGATACTCGTCTATTATATTACTAAATATAACTACGTTATCGATATAAGCTTAGGTAAAGTAACGGTATCGGTATAATCGTTTAATTATAAACTATTATATATAAAACGGAGAGTTTTTAAAGCTTATTAATATTACGTTAGCCTTTTCGAGTTTACGTAAAGATACGAGGATTATACGATTTCGATATAGTTCTTAGATAAGTAATTAATAGAAGAAATTTAACGTATCGAATATTATAAGATAACTCTTTCTTTAGATATAACGTATTATATCTTCTTATAACGGTAAGGGATAAGTATCGGGAACGATAACCTTATTAAATACCCGTAAATCCGCGACGAGGCGTTTTTTCTATTTACCGTCGACTTACCGTTAGATAATAAAGACTAAGGAACCGAAAAGCGTAGACTAAGTTTATTATTTTAGCCGGCTTTATACGTATATTTCGTTTATTTTCGTATTCCCGAACTCTATATCCTTTACGCTCTAAGGGTATAGTTTCGCCTTAACTCTTATATTTTAATATCCTTCGATTAGTTTTATACGTATTTGCTCGTTTAATAATATTATAACGAGCCCCTCGTCTTTTTATAAGCTATCTTAATCGATTATCGTATATATTTTACGAGTTAGCGCTAAGTCGGCTACGTATATAGATATATTATCCCGGGATACGATATTTAAGGTATCCGGATCCTTATCTAATCCTAATATTAGGACTTATCTCTTTATATACTTATAATATTCTTATATAATTACTTATATTATCTCGGGCTCGTTACCCGTCCCGCTTACTTCCGCTAATAATTAAGTAATCTTCGTAAGAGGTATAAGAATAATATCTTTAATAATATCCGATTTTTCGAATTATTATAAGAAAATAGTCTTAACGTTATAATATATTATTATCGTTATATTTTAAGATATTATACTAATATTATCGGATATTATATCTATTATAATTCTTAATTTCTAATACCGTCGAATTATTAAGTGTAAAAGGGTTGTACCGACTCTATTTAAGTGCGTAGCCCTAGAAATATCTATCGTGTGATAAAGAAGGAAAAGGGGAAGGGAATCCACCCGCACCCCGCAAGTGCAAGGAAATAAAGGTGCTGCGCACCGGCCGCATACTTAGTTATACCCGGACGCGGATCAACACCACCCCGCGCCGTGGTCCGCAGTGCGAACCCTAACCCTAAGGGGTGCGCAGCATCGACTTAGCGCTTAGTTAGGTCAGTCCCAATAGCTATAGCCTTTGACATTAAAGGTATATTATCGTTATTTATTATATAAATTATCGGTGCTATATCCGTTATAAGTAAGTAGTTTATCGCCCGGTTATTATCTATAGCTAAGAAGACGTAATCTCGGCGTAGTCCGTTTATATCGTTAGCTAGTAAGTTATTATATTTAACTACGAGGTATATCGTAGATTTAAAAGGGACGACGGTATTAAACGTCGATATAACTTTTCGGGTTATTATCGTCCCGAGTATTCTAAGCGTTATAAAAAGTAAGGTAAAGTCCTTATAACTTTATAACGTTATTATATCTTTAATAAAGTTTAGTATTACTCCGTAAAGTATAAGCTACTTATTTCTAACGAAGAGGTTAAGTTTAAGCTTATCCTTTATTACCTAAGCCGTAATCCGATATCTAACTTTACCGGCGTAGCTTAGTATTAAGAAGTTAAATATAACTTTTATAATAAGGGTTATTATACCTCCGATACCTTTTATACGCTTATTAGATTTCTTTATAATTACGTTAAGGAAATTCTCTTATAGCTAATCTTTATTTATTATTAAGTAGTTATATCCCGAATCGGTATAGACCTAAGTATCTTAACCGGCCTCGTTTTATATAATAAATTTAATCTAAATATATCTAAGCGAGGCTTACCTTAAGATATCCGTTATTAATATAGCGTCGATTATATTATAAGTAGCTCCTTTATCCGATAATATATAAGGTTATCTTAGACTAAATAAATATATCCTTATTCGTTATCTTTTTAGGGTTATATATATATTAACGAAGACGTATTATAATAACGACCTCTTATTATTAAACTCGGTATTATATTTTCTATATATTTACTTATCCGTAGTTATAACGATATAAGTAGAATCGTTAATATTATCCTTAGCGTTTATTACCGTCTAAGCTTATATCTCGGTATCGCTAATATATAAATCTATTTTTATAAAACCTTATTATTATAATTCCTCCTCTTTTATTTCGGTATTTAGCTTATCTTATTTTATTATAACCTTTTACTCGACTACGTAGGCTTTACTTTATTAACGTATCTTTCCCTAATAATAATATCGGCGTCGGAATAATCGCGGAGTATACTAAGCTAATCTTTATCGTAAGCCGCGTATTTATAATAAACGTAGGCGTTAGTCCGCCGATCGCTATCTTTAGACGTCTCCGTATTAGTCGTTATCCCCTTTTTATTTATCGGATCGGTCTTTCTAACGCTAATTACCGTTATTACGCTAATTCTATTTATAACTATTACTATAACCGTTATTATAATAATATCTACTACGTTACGGGAAACCGCTTCGGTTTCCTCTATTATATCTATTATTTATTCTAAATCTACTATCCCTTCTAAATCTATTATTATTATAATATCTATTACCTTAAAACGAGTCTCTATTAATTATATTATCGTCTTATCTTTATCCGTTATCGCCCGAGTTTCCTTTTTAAACTTAATATATAACGGCGGCTACGGAGAGTATAAGCTTAGCTTATACTTATCCTAATAACTTACCTTATATTTATTAGTAGTTCTAAAATAGTTATTAGGGTTTAGCTTCTCCCTTAGTAACTATTACTTAGTAAGTTCTTATAACCTTCTTATTAATATATTCTAAATAAGCGGATAATTTTATCTATAACGATAAAGTAAAGATGTAAAGTCTAAGACTTAAATATATAATAAAGTAAACGTATATTATACCGGTAATACGGTCTTCGCTTAACTCTTAACTAATTCGTATAATTTTTACTACGATACTACGGATATTAATATTTTACTTAGTATAATCTTTTATATATTTGATATTATTTAAGTCCTCGACTAACTTCTAATAAAGCCGGGTAAAAGTTTTAAGTAAAATATAATACTAAGTTTTAAGGTCTAATTTAAGTTTATTACGCTTATCTTAAGCGAGTATTCTTATATATTAAGCTAATACGGATCTTTTAAGGAGTTAGGATAAATTAGTCCTTACTTTTACTACTTTAACCGGTATAATAATATTATCCTTAACCGAATTAATAAAAAGAGTAATACTTTTATAATAAGTATCGTTATTTAGAATAAATTAGTCGTCGTTATCGTAAGATAAATTAATACCGGGGTAAAAGTAACTATATTATCTTAGTTTCTATCTTTATAATCCCTTAGTAATATTATTAAGTCGGTTTATTAATTATCCGATTACTTCGGAAATAGGTACTAATCTTTAACGAAGACCTTTAGCTACGATTCGCGTAATATTAATAGCTTCTTACTCTTTAACGTTTTATAAAAGGTTTTAAGTAAGGTTTTATAACTAATCGTATTCCCGATTTTAATCTCGTTATCTATCCGGCCGACGGTCGTTATTATTATTATCTTAGTTAGCTTAAGCTTATAATTCCCTTTCCCGTTTATTTAGTTTTATAATTCTCGCGTTTAGCAAGGTCTTAAGTTAAGTAATCTCCTCCGAGGTTATCGGTAGTATCGGTAATAGACTTAGGGTTTAGATTCTAACGGAGTAATCTAAGAGGTCGGGGTAAGTTAAACGGTTTAGATTAGGCTTAAGAGGTATTAATCTAATACCGAATAAGTTTATCCGGCGATTAAGCGTAGTAATAATAAGATTAAATAAAGAGGTTATTAGTTTATCTTTTATAAGAAACTCTATATCCGTTATAACCGTTAATATAATAAGTATTAGCGTAGGTAATAATAAGTAGAAGAGACTTAATATTAGGTTATCGTTCGATAATTTAGGGATCTTAATATTAGTTAGCCGAAATTTTAGAAATTAGATAAGCCCTTCTTATTCGTTAATATATATATAAGCGTAGATTTAGTATAACGTTTAGTAAGGCCTCGGGTCCGACTCGGTTAAGAGTCTAATCGAATAAGTAGTTAGATTAGGATAATAAACGGGCTAAGCTAAATAGATAATTATAATCGGGTAAATAAGTTTTATTCTTTAGCTTATATCTCGGATAAAGAGGAGATTATAAGTTCCCTAACTAAAGAGAGCTTAAATTCTTTATTTAAACTTAAGAGGAGTTGCTAAGGAATATAAGTATCTAATACTTAGGTAAGCGGAAACGGACTAAGATTAGTAAGGTTTACTAATCCTTAGATAATTCTTTAATCCGTTTTCGTTACCTAACGGACGGTTAGGTTATTATTAATAAAACTAAGGACGGCTAGTACGTCTTTTAGTAAGGCTTAACGGCGGTCTTTTCTTAGTATAAGGAACCGTTAAATAAGCGTTGTTCTTATTCGTTAATATATATTAGCACCGGATAGAATATCCGAGTACGGCGGAATAGTACTAAATCTAATCTTTTAGGATAAAAAAAGTATATTTATTTTAGGATAAATAACCCTCCGCTCGGGAGAGCGGTGCTATTAGAATTATAAGATTAATCTTATTAATATTATTCGTCTCGCTAAGAAATAACTTAGGTAAGCCCTAGCCTAAATATTAATATATAGACCGACTAATTATCTACTATATAATTAGTCACTACGTGATTAGTTACTACGTGATTGACCGATTATCTACTACGTGGCCCGGTTATATAATATTAGTTTATTTAATAGTTTATAAGACGTTGATTATAAAGAAGCTTACGCTTAGTAAATATATCGCTCGTTTATTCGTAGCATTTATTATCGGACTCGTACCGAGATTCTTCGTTAAAATGACCGTCGTTTATAGTTAGACACGTAAAAGACACTTAAGTCGGAGGAGGGCTACCGATAATTAGAATATAAGAGTAAAAGACTAACGTAAAGCTTAGTTTACTAAGTTAAAAGAAGAGCGTGGGTTTATATAACTATACTCTTTAAGGATAAGCGCTAATGCTTAATATACGGTAATTATATAATAATCCTTTAAACCTTTAGTTAAGACACCTCCTACTAATCTCACTCTTTTATATACGTAAAAGAGGAAAAAGGAAATTTAAAGAGAGAGAGAGAAAGAGAGAAAGAGATATAAACACGTACGTATAGAACGATAAAGATATACGAATATTATTTTAGACTATCGCTAATTATGATAATTTATATAAAAAGCTATCTAACTTAGCTAAGGTTAGATTACGATTATAACCGATAATAAGTTAAGTGTTTTATAATCTTATATATCTTTAATAACTTCTAATTCCCTCGCTTCCCTTTTTTTAATAACACCGACTTTTATTATAATAAGCTACGCCTCCGCCTTAGGAATAACGGCTAAAGATAAGTAACTTATATTTATATAATCTTATAAGTCGGGCACTTATAAGTAGAGCTCGAGATTTTAGTATTATATCCGTCTTTAAGGCACGTTAGTTTAGTTAAAGGAACGGTGATAAGTATACTTCCGTCGGCTTAGCGCTTAGCTTTATAACGCGAGTAAATACAGCTCGTAAGACGTCTTTTAATATCCTACTTTTCGATAGACTTAGTTATAAGATTTTAGGGCTTTATAATATTATCGGGATCTTAAGATAGTTTAATAATTATAAAGTCTTTAATCGTAGTAAAGTAAGTCGGACATCCGTCTTTAATAAGAAGCTTAGCCTTAGTCTTATAAGTTTAGTCGAGTTAATCGTGCTATTAAGTATTTCCAACTTATATAGCTATTATAGCGAATTGGACGCACTTTTCTCGCCCGTCCCGCGGTTTATATCGCGTCTCTAACTTACTAACTCTAAGCCCCGGTATCTCTTAAGCTCTCTTACCGATTATCTCTCAACTTCGCTTCCTTTATATTATATATCATTACCTTCGCTTTAGCTTTATTTACCTCTCTTATCTATTATATCTCGGTCTTATATCTCTTTACTTCTCTTACTTATTATCTCTCGATTTTAGCTTTTATACTCGTTATTTATCGATATTATCCCCTTTCTCTTTATATTATCCCCTCGCCTTTTAAATACGTAAATCTACTTTATTATAACTACGGTTATATCTAACCGAGAGATGTCGTAAATCTAAGCGGATAACGACTTCGTAGTTATTAAAGGCTATAGCTATTAGGACTAACTTAACTAAGCGCTAAGTCGATATTATATACCCTTTAAAGTTAAGGTTCGTATTATAGACTACGGTATAAGGTAATATTAATCTACGTCCGGGTATAACTAAGTATACGGCCGGTATATAACACCTTTATTTCCTTATACTTATAGGGTACGGGTGGATTCCCTTCCCCTTTTCCTTCTTTATTATACGATAGATATTTCTAAGGCTACGTACTTAAATAAAGTCGGTATAACCCTTTTATAGTAATATTATTAAATAAGGAAATCGGTAGATTTACTCCGATAACCCCTCCTTATTAAGCGTTATAAAAGAGAAGCGGCTCGAAAGAGCTATAAAGCTTATTATATAAGACCCGATAACTATTAAGAAAAACGCGCTACGTAATAAAGTATAAGTACTCTTCGTCGACTTTTAAACGTATTATCCGTAAGCGTTCTTCCTTTACTTTATCGGTAGGATACTCGATAAGATAAGTAAGCTCCGATCGATTACTTATATAAGCGCCGTCTTAAGTTAGTAGTATGTTACGCTTAAGTATATTAGTCTCGCGTAAGTAATAAGTTATTATATAAGCTTACTACGGATAAAACCCCGACTCTACCGTTAATATACCGATAAAGTATTTATTATTAAGAAAATGTTTATATAAGCGCTTTTCCGGCTACTACTCGACTAATGCCCCGACTAATAAATCTACGTCGTATGTCTTTTTAAAGAAATAAAGGCCGAAATACTATTCGAATTTATAGCTAAAACGATTAAGATCGAGTTCTCGGAAGAATTCTCTTATAAGATTACGAGATATCTAACGTTTATTAAAGGTATATAAAAGTGTACGACGTAGAGCTACTAAAGAGCGGTCGGGTTATTAGACGATACGACGATATACTTAAAATTATATAAGATTAATTAAATTATATAAGAATAAGATAGTATTTCTCCCCGTTCGAAGGTCGCGTAATAATATTCTTAATATTATTTATATCTTTATTCGGAATATCGCTAACGACGCGAACGGCGCCGTATCCGTTATATATTATTATAACTACGGCGTAGAGCTCTTAGTCCCTCGAGAGGTTTAACTACGGGAAGTAGTAATTATTAAGCCCGGGCTACGCTACTTAAAGCGTCGAATCTAAACCGTATTATAAGAACTTTCGTTAAGATATAATATTATACGCGTATAAGGAAATCTTTATTAAGACTAAGGACGGTAGATACTTAATCTTAGACCTCCCGCTTTAGTCTCTCTTTATCCTTAGCAACGTTATTTAAAATAAGTATCTTTATCTTTAAAGTAGCGGTAAACGAAGATAAGAAGATAAAATAAGCGGTAAAAGTTATAAGAATAATTAGATAACGAAGATACGTAGCTAGTCGCTTTATAATAAGGCTTAAAGTAGTAAGTAGGTAGGTAGATTAAAACAAATAAGTACGTAGGCTAGTTTTAAATAAAGAGGAGAGGTAAAGAGAGGTGTAACTATACTAAGCTCTTAATTTATATAAGGTATAAAATAACGGTCTTTATTAGTAAATAATAATAAAGTCGTTTAGATAACGTATATACGTATAAGAAAGAGTTTAAAGAAGGATAAAAGTATAACCGAAGTAGATTAATCTCCGAAAAAAGAGTTAAAAAAGAGAAGTAAAATAATATATATCCTTTATATCGTAATCTTTCGCTGTTTAACTATTAAAGCGTTGCTCGTATAACTACTTAAAGGTTATATAAGTAGAGTTTATATTATATTATTAACGAGACACATTACCGATAATATACTAAGGTGCTCGTTAGCTACGGCCTAAAGGAATAAAAAGTTTCTTAGCCCGGTTATTATAACTTACCGAAAGCGAAATAACTTTACTACTCCCGTAAAAGACTCCCTTATACATTCCTCGAAAATCTCTTACCTTTCGTCTTAGTATATATCGAGAAATTCATCACTAGTCTTAAGTTAATTACTTCGCCTTTCGCTTATAACTATAATTATACGTTAATTATAATAAAGTACGACGTCGTCGTATCCTTATACGCGGCCGAAGGCACCGTAAAGGCCGAAGGCACCGTAAAGGCCGAAGGCACCGTAAAAGCCGACTTAACGACTATTACTATCATATCGCGTCGGCAGCGACACGTATTAGACTTATTATAAGCTTATAATAAGCGAAGCCGCGTGGAGCGAGAGAGGATAGAGAAGCACGAAGAGTTAGACGGCCTCGAGAGCAGCCCCGGCCTCGAAATAGCGCTCGATAAGATCCTTAAAGGCGAGCGCGGTACCGAGGTTAACTACGATCCGCTCGCGGACATCTAAGTCTTTAAAGTACGCGGGGTCAGCCACCGTCACTTCTCCCTTACCTTTAATAACGAGTACCTCCTCGTCGTTAAGGACGTTAACTCGACTACCGGAATAACTATTATCTACAGCGACCGGGTAGTGTAGCTGTTTATCGGCTCGGAGATTGTCGTCGGTGGCTCGGAGTTCCTCCGCGGCGGCGACCGACTTATCGTTATCCGGCTTACTCCGTATATCTAGTTCCGCCTCGTAGTCGAGCCCTTTAATCCGTACTCTAAGGACTTTAAAGAGAAGGTGGATAAATATTATACTAAGTCGGGCTAGCTAAATAAGATCTTCGAAGGCGTCGGTATCCGCGCACCGATATAGCTATAGACGGCGATATAGACACCCTACAACGAAGATATATAGCTGATTAGAAAGCTCGGCTATAAGAAGAGCTCGGTAATATACTATATCTTCGGCGTTAAGGGAGGAGAATAACATATCTTTAAGCAGCTTAGAGCCGTACGACCTCGTAGAAGGATAAGGCAGCTTTAATAAGACTGCTTTCGTATATAAGTTCTCTTAGACCGCAAAGTTCTATAACTACTAGTCCCGCGTATTCTAATTAGCAATTCTAATAAGAAAACATTCTCGTATTTCTCGGCTTTATAATAGAGTCGCGCCCGGCACTATTACGCCTCGAATATATCTATAGCGAAACGATTAGGAGACATCTCGACGCCGGAAGGTATTTCTCCGAGTCTTAGCGCGTATAGGTTACGAGATAGACTACCTCGGCACTTATATATCTCCACGGGCTTAAGTCACCCGTCATCCACCGCGATACCAGCACTAATAGCATCTTCGTTTATCAGCGCGACGCGGACACCATTGTTGTGAAGCTGGGAGATGTGAGTATTCCCGATAGCATCCGTAAGTGGAGAAAATGGTCAACCCTCTAAGCTATCTTACACCAGAGTTGTTCGGCGAAAGATCTTTAAGCAACGCTAGGAGAGGGAACTTCGGGTATAGTAGCTCCGCCATGGCTATAAGAACGGTTGCAGGCGTTGGTATCATAATATAAGCCTATTATCTCTTCCCTTTATGATGCCCAAGGCGATATAGCTCATTGCGGACCGCGGCTTGCCTCCACCCTCATCACGTCCCTGCCTTACTATCGCGGACACAGCCTTCCAGAGTTTGACAGACTGTTATGCGCACCCGGGACGCGGTCACAGGATCGGCATAGACACCCGAACTTACTAGTCGTCTCTGCATTCTTTTCGTAGTTGACAGGCTGACCGGCCAGCAGTAATGCTGGTGAAGAGACGTCCGGCTTTGGTTTATTGTCTAGGATGGAAGTCAAAGTCCAAGTTTATTATGTCTAGGCTCTCAATTCGACGCGGTAAATCCTCTCTACGTGGTTGTTAAAGTGTCCAGGTGTTCGAACTTCAACGACTCTCCCTTACACTGGGGATGGTTACACCCATTTGCCTCATAAGGCTCATATACTTCCCAGTGTGACCTATCGAAGTAGTCGTATATGCCAAAGGTCGATAATACTAAAAGTTCCTCCGTAAGACAACCGCTCCCGTATTTCGAGACTCCACCTCTAGTCTTCAGAGCGTCAGAAATCCCTGTCTACATCAACAGCAGATCGGCACGATCGGAGTACATTTCTTGGCTCAAGCACATGAGTATTCCTACGGCTACAGGGTACAGCTAACCAATGCATGCAGCTTGGCGATGAGGAGTGCACTCTATGCTCGTGGAAAGCCGAAGAAGAAGAGAAACATGGCCGGTCCGTTGTGCCTAGCCCATTTCTGACCTGCGCTACGGCTGGAATAACGATGGATGGCGTATGCTCTGGATGTATCATGGACAGTGGCAGTAGCCTTGATATGATATCCAGGTGTAGCGTCGCCCTTGCCACCGTAGCCCCTGAACGAAACTACAGTTTGAAGACGAAGATCGAAGAGAGCTTACACGGAACCCCCCTGTTTCTCGGAGAGGAGCCAGATCACGAGTCGAGCATCCGGCAGTTACTTCATCTAGCAGCATCCGGTGACACCGAACAACATGAAATACAATAGCTCGAAGCTGTGACAGGAATATACGGGTCAAGCACAACTATGAGTGTAAATAGCGATAGCATTGTTGAAGCAGAGTAGACCTCTTCAAGGTGGTACGAATCAATTACATAATCTGGTCGTGTCTCTATCTCCAGCTCGGCCAATAACCAATTAGAAGGATCTTTTCCTGCCAAACGCTGCTGTGACCATCCTGCTGTACTCGCCTGGTTTCGATTTCGTGAATGCCCCCGAACGCTATGTTGACGGCGGAGCGAATGGTGGACCCGCCAATGTTGGCAGCTGCGCCGCCGGACGACGCTGTAAACACGGCTCGGTGAACTTCGCCTCTAACCTGGAACAAGTCTTTCAGGGCATCGATAACGCGAGACTTACCGGTCCCCCCTGCTCCACCCATACACCTCAATAACTGCGACTTCTTGGGCAGGGCGCTTCCTCTTATGCGAAGACGCATCGGGGCAACCGCGAGCAGGGAGCTGTTCGGCTGCGTTGGAGTCACTGTCACAAGCGGCCATGACTCTGTGGTGCCAATGCTCGATGGACAACTAGCGCTGAGAGAGAGATGAGTCAAGATGCTGCATCGGCTGCAGAATTGTTTGGGGTGTAGGAGACATGGTTTGTTGAGTCGCGAAAGGTTATCAATGTGCTGGCTTGTCATGGTGTTGTTTACCAATGTACCATTGTTGTTATTGTTTTGAGCTTAGGGTTACTTAGACTCCTCCATGTCGTTGTCGTATGTCCAGCGTGATGTCGCCATCTGGATTGAAAGTTGTTCATCGCAAATGAGAGGGATGTGTACCCCTTTTCTTCTTTGTGGTTGGTAAAGTGGTCAAGACACGGCAGTCAGACAGATCAATCGAGATTACCACCTCACTCTGAAAGAGTAGCCCGCTGTCGGGAGTTTGACACGGGTCACCTCAAGGACGAGCTCATGGACATATGGGATGTTGGGTTGGCAGCGGAACAGGTTGCACAGACATCATGGGCAACATCCGGTTTGGATTATGATTTCTACCTCGTTAATAGCATTTGTGAAAACAAGAGTGGAAAACTCATTCTATCTTTGTGATAGTCTCGCTTAATCAGCGTTCTTAACAAATCAAATATATTTGCTTCAAATTCAAACGTTTACAACAAATATAAGCTATTATTTGGTTTACGTTTACTAAATTCATAGCCCGATTTATTTGGTATATTTGTAAATATACTAAGTTAGCCGTATATACTATTAGGTATACTTCTTTTGTAAGGTATCGGTTATGAGATAGAGGATCTTAGTATTATAGTAGGTACCGAGAGGGTCGTAATCTAACGGTCCGCTAATAAAATAGCGAGGTACGTAGTAATTCTTAGCTAATAAATATTAACCTTAGTACTATTTAGATAATAAGAATTAGTATATCGTTTTATTAGTTAAGTACCTAATCCCTTATACTCCTTTTATACTTAGAAATATTATTATTACTTACTTTCTTACGTCTTCTATTACGTTTTATTCTTTCTTAATTACTAATATAGCCTCCGAAGATATTATCGTTATTACTAACGCCGTTAAGGCGATTTACCCGCTTTCTCAAGTCCGACGGCGAGATTAGCTTATTTATAAGATCGTAGAATCCGTTATACCGGCGATATTAACGATACTAACTACGGAGACGCTCTTAAGGATCTTTATCGTTATACGCGATTATCGCGGCGAGTATATCGTAGCTAAGTAAAGGACTTAGAGCCGTAAGCGCCTACGATATTCTTAGATAAATATTTATAATTTCTTCTTAGTAGAATATCCTACTTAGTCTTAAGAAACCGGTAAAACGATCTTTACGTACGGTATATATAATAAGACGAACCGAGAGACCTTATTTAACGTAGTAGTAATAACGAATACGATTAACTACCTAAACCGAGTATATTATATCTATTTAACGAAGCTAATAAGCGTATTAAGTAATATTATAATAGATTAGTAATTAAGAAGAGGGATTCTTAACTTATTCGAGAAATAAGGAAAGCGTTAGTAAGAAGTCTTTATTATATAATACGAAAAAGATAGCTTTAAGAAAAATATCCTTATCTTCGTATTTAAAAAGAACTTATCCTTCGAAATTATATATAATCCTTTATTTCGACGGATCTTAGTTAATAATATTAAGAAGATCGTTTAAATAATACTACCGTATTCGTCGGTAACGATAACGAAATAAGCGATAAAATTATATTCGGTTAAGATAGAAGCGATTAAAATAAAGTTAGAGAAGACGTGCTTAAGAATCTATCTCTTATTCGATTTATAAACTTCTCTTAATACGTAAGCCTTTATATTTATCGTTAGCTATTTTATTAATAAGTAAGATATTAAGAAAACTTATCTTCTCGGGTTCTAAAAGGTCCTTAGAGCTTATTTTAACGAGAACTAAGTACGATACTTACTCTAAATAATAAATCGTTTCGGGTTAACGAATTCTAAGATCGGCTACTTCGTTACCGATAATATTAATAGTTATTTTACTACGGTTCGCTATCTCTTAGATAATTTCTTTTTATACGAAACGGTTACGTAAAAGTAAGCTTATAAGTAAGATCTACGCCTACGGTATATCGGCTATATTATTAATTTTACGGTAAAGGTCTTCTTCGAAGAAGAGGACGATATAAAGTTTCTTAGCGATATTACCGACGAGGCGCGAACGACCGAATTATTAATAGAATAACGTAAGAAAGGTCTTATCGGTAAACTTTATAATATTTGCTATTACGTACGTTATAGCTCTTAGTATAAGGAGCGATTCGAGGTTATAACGCGTAAGTAATCGTTATTAGCCGTAATCGACGCGGCTATAATTTAAGATCTTCTCGACGGCGATTTCGGCGGCTTTAATCTTATAAAAAATAACGTTACTCGATAAAACTCGATCCTCTTTATAATATTATATAGGATTAAGCTTAAGATTACTATTAATACGTTTTATATACTTAGCCGTTAAGAATAAGATTCGAAAGATCGGCTCTTAGAAGTAGATCTTTTAACCGATAAGGATTAGTAAGTACTAATTAAGTTAGCTATTTTACTTTAGCCTTTATTACGATATACTAAATAGTTAAAAGGTAATACTTTCCCTCGATTTTACGAGTATATCGTCGACCTTTTTAAGATTCGGATCTATCTTATTAAAGCGTAAGAACGATATTCTATTTACTAAATTATTAACCTAATACGAATTACTTACTTTTTTACCGAAGCTAAGGAGGATAAGCGTATAAAAGACGAGATAATCGTAGCCGTCGATAATCCTTCGATAGTTTCGAGCTATCTTATACTTATTTTATCGGTAAACCTTACTTTATCCGATACTCTTATAATCCGCCGTTTTTAACGTAATAGCTATTAACCGCTCCGTCTTAGGGAATACTTCTATATAATAGCCGCTTTATCTAATAGCCTACGACGTAGGGTAATACTTAAATCGGTACCGTAAAAACTATTTATCGAGGCTAATATTATTATTATTTTAATAAACTAGTAAGAACCGGTCCCGATAACTATTTCTAACGCTTTTAAATAACTTATTTACTAATCTATTACCTAATACCTTATTAAGATTAACGAGTATATTAATAAGATCGAAATAATATATAATAGGGCTTAGAGTTAGAGAGCCGAGGCTATACTATTCCGGTGTTAACCCCGCTCTACTTCTAACCTATATACTTATACGGGTACGAGCACGGGTCCGAGAGCTAAATAGGGTTTTAGGACTCCCCTTAAGCTAATAGTCTTAGGTTTCTTCTCTCTTTAAGAATTAGTTTATAAACTATAAGACCCTTATAATACTAAATATTAGCCGTTACCCTCTTATATTATATCTCTTACCTAACCTTTAAATAAGGACCCCTTTATATTTCTAATTCTTTTATTCGTTTAGGCTACCTAAGAGATACGATATCTAACCTAAGTAATACCCGTATAATTCGTAACGGAAAAGCTACCGGTAAGTAACCGGTTTACCTAAAGAGTTCGGGTTAAAGTTCCGGAACGATACCCTTAGATAACGACTTCGAAGACGAACTATAGTTAGAAGAGGAAGAAGTCGAGTTCGTTCCCGATCCTATACCGGGATAGTTTAGGACGGCGGCCCGCCTAAATCCCTTTATCGTTATAATACTCCCTATTACTACGGGACTTAAAGCGGATATTATTACTACTAAGGACCTCTAATACGTAGAGGAATAGCGTAAGATCCTTATAGCCTACGTTTTAGCCTAAGAGGAGATCTATAAATTATAACGGTCGATTTATAAATATATAGATAAGGAATCGGACTCGGATCCCCCTTATAGATTAGAGATTAAGATTAAGAATCTTCCCGAATTAAAGCTTAACTATACGGTCTAATAACGTTAGGATTAGCTCCGTACCTTTAAAAGGGGATTTAGAAGCGCGAAGTATAAATATCGTATAAAAGAGAGTCGTATCTTTAAAGCCCTTAATTAGCTATAACCTAACTATTAATCTTATTAAGACCGTTATATATAAAACTAATAAGAAATTAATCCTAACTTTAACGAAACCGATTAAAATACGTTTAAAAAGTAAACCGTTACCCTTTTATAGAATTATAAGAATCTTAATACTAAGCTAATATAATCCCTAAACGATATTAAATAGCTCTCGAACTAAACTCCTTAGGCTTTCGACGTTTACCTCGATTTACTTAAAAGTAATTTTAAATAATAAGACGATAAATAAAGGGCTAATATCTTTTTTACGAAACTATAACCCGATTTACGTATATATATTAAAAAGACTATTATAATCTTACTTTAAACCCGAGATAATATAGTAGCTTTAATAGCTAAGTTTACTTTCGAGGTTATATCGGGCTTAAAACGTAAAAAAGAATATAAAGATTATAAAGAGAGTTTAGCTACGAAACGTCCCTCGTTCGGTAAAAGCGCGTCTCGTAATACCTTTTCTCGAGATAAAGGCCGAGGATTTCGGAGACGTAATATAAAGCGTAGTTATAAAAGTATTAGTCGTAAGAGAATAAGTAATAAGAGTTAAGATCTGCCTTTAACCGGAGGTAATCTTATTAAAGAAGATAAAAAATAAAATCGGTATTATATCTACGATAATATTAAATATTATACTTTAAACTATCCTAATAAATAACGTATAATAATAGGACTAATAATCTATACTCGAAGCGGCTCTATTCGAGGCTAAGGCCGAGGAGGTAACCGAGGACGAGGTTACTACGGGTTAAGCCCTAATAATACCCCCGTAAGCTTAAAAATAAAGCCGGAAGAGTAAAGCTTATAAGCTCTTCTAGTTAGAAAACCGTAGATACTATTAACCGCTTTTATATCCTTATTCGTATCCTTTCTTAGCCCGTATTAAATACGTTTACGGACTTAGATACTAATACTAAGGTAGATACGATTAATATTACGGTAGTAAAGTAATATTATCTTTAATAAGGAGAATTAACTATACTTTTTATCGAGGTAATTAGGCGTATAAAAGTCCTTACTTATAAAGTATAAAACGTTCTTATACGCCTCCGAGACTCTCGGGGTATAGTAAGGGAAGTAATCCGGGCTTATATCGGAATAGAATACGCCTTAAGCGGGAGTTCCGTTATTTTATCTATAACGATAATAAAAGACTATTATATTTATATAGCTATATAGAGAAAGGAATAGTAGTTCGAGTATAATAAGCGTACGTTTTAAATCGTTTCGGAACGAAACTTTAAACGCGTTACTTATAACGTTATAAAGGTCTACGTTATACGGAATATATCGGAGTAATTCCTATTAAATAGCGAAGAAGAGATCAATAGCTTTATATCGAGATTAGAAGATTTACCGGCCGAACTACTACCCTAAAAAGATATCTTTAAATCCTCTAATACTAATATTTTATTATAAACCAAAGAAACTAATTATACGATTAACCTAATTAAGGGATAAGAACTACCTTATAAACCGATTTATTTACTATCCTAATATAAATTAGCTTAGCTTCGTAAATTCTTAGATAAGAATTTAGTAAATAGCCGTATACGCTCTTTTAAATCTTTAACCGGTACGCTTATTTTGTTTATCCCTAAAAAAGACGGTTTATTACGCTTTTATATAAACTACTATAGCTTTAATAAGGCTACGATCCGTAACCGATATCTCTTACTTCTTATATCCGAGATCTTAGACTATATTATAAGCGTATAATTCTTTACTAAAATTAATATTAAGGATACCTATTACCGTATCCGTATTAAGGAAGAGGACGAGTAAAAGATAATATTTCGGACGTAATACGGTTATTACGAGTTCTTAATTATACTATTTAGCTTAATTAATACCCCGGTAACGTTTTAAAACTATATATACTTAGCTTTATAAGGTTTACTCGACGACTTTTATATAACTTACCTTAATAATATCTTTATCTTTTTAAAGGATAAGGATACGTACCTTTATTATATCGGATAAATCCTAAATCGCCTCCGTTTTACGGAACTTTACGTTAAACTTAGCAAATATATCTTCTTTTAAGATTAGGTAGAATTTCTTAACTATATTATATTAGTTAAAAGAGTTTCTATAAATCCGAGCCGTATAAATATTATCGTTTTATAACCGGAACTTATTAGTTATTATAACGTTTAAGTTTTCCTTAAGTTTTATAATTTTTACCGTCGTTTTATTAAAAGTTATT
Source organism: Coniochaeta pulveracea (assembly GCA_003635345.1). Taxonomy (NCBI): domain Eukaryota; kingdom Fungi; phylum Ascomycota; class Sordariomycetes; order Coniochaetales; family Coniochaetaceae; genus Coniochaeta; species Coniochaeta pulveracea. Next base: position 25,657 of record QVQW01000117.1, on the reverse strand, counting down.
CCGGCCTCGTTTTATCTTTAACTTCCTTACTAAAAGGGAGTAAGAATAATAAGAAACTAAGATTAGTAATCCTTAGTATACCGGAATAATAAATATTTATAGCCTTTAAGGTAGCGTTTTAATTAGCTCCCTTATTATAGTACTTCGACTTAAATCGTTACGTACGATTAGAAACGGATACCTCTAACTAAGTTATATCTAATATCGCCTCCTAATAAGACGATAAAGATAAATAGTACTTTATAACGTTTTAGTCTTATAAGTTTACCGGATTAGAGTTAAATTATAATATCTTAGATAAAGAACTATTTACTATTATCGAGTCTTTCCGATATTAGAGGTATTATCTAAAAAAGAGCCGATTCGTAATCGAAGTATTATCGGATTACGCTAACTTATAAACTTTTATAAAATAGCCGAAACTTAATAAAAGGTAAGCTAGATAATATATATATTTAGCGCTTTTTAAGTTCGTAATTAAATATCGGTTTAAGAAGTCTAACCCGGCCGATATACCGTCGAGACGGCCTAATTACGAGGGCTTTTTAAGTACCTAAATAGAATTATTAAATCTACTCTAAGAGAAAATAGAAAGCCTAAGAGTATAGGTATTTATAATCCGATACTTAACTTAAAGAAGCTTAGAATTAGTACCGGATTAAGATGATCTCGTATACGAAGAATATCCCGAAGACGATTTAGAAGAGTTAGTAAGGAATAGTCTAGTCGATAACGACTTAAAATATTAAGAAGACTTAGAAGACTTAGAAGGTTTAGAAACGCCTTAAAAGAAGACGTTAAAAGAGCGTCGGGTATAGTATTAATTATCTATAAAATAATATATCCTAAGGGTAATAATACTTAATACGAGCTTTTAAGAATAAGCTTTAGAAATAGGTATTATAAAAGATTTAAAAGACTTAATTATACGGTTATAAGAAGTAGATCCGGAGATATAACGTATTAAGAGTAAAACGTTATAAAATAGATAAACTTAATTATAATCGGCGTAGACCGTTTATAAAGATAAAATAATCCGGTTTAAGGACCGGCTATATATCTTAAAGTTAAAAGGACTTAAATAAGAGCTATTATACTTATATTACGACGGAATAAATATAAGGTACTTCGGCGTCGGTTATATTATAAAGTTGCTTTAACGTAAATACTACTAAATCGGTATATATACCGATATTAAGAAATACGTCGTAAGCTATACTATTTATTAGGGAATAATATTTAAGAGATATAAGCCTTATAATAAGCTCGAATTACTCCTAATACTTATATACCTCTTTAAAGAGGTCTCGATAGACTTTATTATAAGGTTACCCTCCGTTTAATATAAAGGCGAAAGCGTAGACGTAATCTTAGTAATAATAAACCGATTTACTAAGTATACGTTATTCTTACCTACTAATACGACGATTATATCGGTAGAATTAGTAAAACTCTTTTATATTAAAGTAGAACTTAGATACGGTACCCTTAAAAGAGTAGTTTCGGACCGGGGTAACGTCTTTATAAGTTAGTTTTAGATAAACCTCTATTATTATAATAAGATTTAACGACGCTTATTAATAATATACTACCTTTAAACCGATAAGTAAATTAAAAGAGTAAACTAAACGCTTAAAAGTTATCTTAGATTATTTATCGATTCGTAATAGTTAACGTAACCGAACTTACTCCCCTTAGTATAGTTTACTTATAATAACGCGTAAAATATAACGATCGGTTTAAGTACTAATAAAGTATTATTAAGCTATATACTTAACTTCTACCTCCGAACCGAAGACGGTTCTAATCGGAGGGAGGTATTAGTAATAATAGATAAATTAAAGAAATTAGTAATACTAAGGAGTAAGCTATAAAAACGTTAGCGAACCGTTATAGAAAGATAAGCGAAGTATTATAACGCGAAGTATATACTTAAGATACTAAAAGAAGGTAGTTTAGTAGCTTTTTCGATTAGAAACTTAAAGTTAAAAGTACTTAATAAGAAGTTAGCCCCTAAGTTTATTAGACCTTTTAAAGTCTTTATAATAATCGGATTATAAGCGTACCGTATTAGCTTACTAATATAATATAAACGTTTATATAACGTATTCCTTATTAGTTTATTAGAACCTTAGAATCTACGAGAAGGAGAATATTTAGAGAATTACTTTTAAATACCCGAGTTAGAAGACGATAACTAATAAGTAATAAAAGAGATTAAAGATAAGCGCCGGATCGGCGGTGGAACGTAGTTCTATATAAAATAGGAAGATTAGCCTTTAAAATATAATTAATAAGTTAATAAAGAGGATATATAAGCCTTAAAGGCTATTATAAAATTTAGGAAGTAAGCTACGAAGATTAAATTACCCTCTTATAGAACGGAACTACTAATATAATCTAATACGGAGACGGAATAAGTTAAGCTTACCCCCGCTTCGAAGAGAAAGAGGGGAAGACTTAGAAAAATAGACTAAGGGAATTAATATAAAGAGGGGAGATTCCTCGTAAGAGATAAATTTTGAGAATAAGCTATTAAAAGTATAAAAAAACTATCTTATAAAACGCTAAGCACCGGTCTTAAAATAAACCCGAACTCTTAACCTACAGTTAAGAACGATATATTATAAGCTATTTATATTAGGTAAAGTATTCTTTAATAATCGGTATCCGGTAGTCCTAAGCTCCGTATAAGTCGATTATTAAGTCCCGGATATTAGATAAATCTATTACTAAATAATCTTCCCCGACCCGAAGGTTAAAGTAACCCGCTTCGCTTAAGAGTAGATATAATTTCCCGTCGGTATTAGCTAACGTTATACGTATATTATAATAATATTAGTACTTATAAAATAGCTCCTAAAATAGACCGGATTAGCTAATAATTATAATAAAAGGGATATAAAAGACTTATTAAGCTTTACTTCTCTAATTTTCTATTAGACTCGGAAATCTTCTATACCGAAAAGTAAGCTCCGACCGCTTCTATAAAATTATATATCAAATTAATTATAATATTACCGACTAATTAACAAACCTCCCGGTAATAAAGGTAAAACCCCTTCTTATCGGCTTTATAGAACCTATAAGCTTAGCTAAAGATTATTTTAATATCTTTCTAATCTTTTTATATACTTAACGGTATTTACGAAACGTTAGTAAACCGGTCTTATTACGGACTCGAAAAGGATTAAAGGATTAACCTAATTATAAAGAGAGCCGTTTCCGAAGTAACGTTTATATATTCGAGACGAGATAACATCTTAGATATAACTCGGATTCGGTATATTATTACGGAAGCGCTTTAAGTTATTCGAGGTATATTAGATCTTTAAGCAAATTAAATACGGGTTAAAGGAGATATAAACGTATTTCGCTAATAAGCGAACTTTAAAGACCGCTTTATTCTTCTTAGATACCGTAAACGTCTCTAAAGTAAGCTCCGGTATAATAACGGGGAGCGTTAACGTTACCGTAAATAAAGGCTAATCCGACGTAGGAATATCGGGTATAATAATATCGGCTTACGACGACCGATTAGCTAAAAGCCGAGATATTACTTTACCTTTACCTTTAAACTAACGACTAAAGTTAGCGGTAAATATAATAGATTAGGGCCGGAAAAGTACTAATAAAGAGGATAAGAAAGTTTAAAAGCTATTAACTATTTATAAGGAAAAAAAGAGTTATAAAGCTATTAATCGAATAAGCTTAGGGAAAGAAAAAGAATAAGAGGAGGTTTATTATTAAACTAAAACGGCTTAATATACCTTCTACGACTTATAGTAGAGACCGACCGAATTATAATAAGACTTATAGATCGTAGATTTATAATAAGGCTTAGGGTTATAAAGCTTAAGGTTAATAATTATAACGTAGTAGAATTAGAAGCGCTTAGTAGCTAAGGTCAGCTATTATAAAGGGGGGAATAATTATAATAAGGCTTAGAGTTAGAGAGCCGAGGCTATACTATTCCGGTACTAACCCCGCTCTACTTTTAGCTTATATACTTATACGGGTACAAGTACGGGTCCGAGAGCTAAATAAGGTTTTAGGACTCCCCCTAAGCTGATAATCTTAGGTTTCTTCTCTCTTTAAGAATTAGTTTATAAACTATAAGACCCTTATAATACTAAATACTAGCCGTTGCCCTCTTATATTATATCTTTTACCTAGCCTTTAAATAAGGACCCCTTTATATAATAATAGTTTTATAAATTAGGATAATCCTTTACCCTCGATATAAGATTTCTTAGATTAAGAAATACTTCTTAAATAAAGTATTCTTAATTATTCGGTTTATAAAAGAGTACTTCGAATTATATTATCTACCGTCTTTATCGCTTACTTTACTTATAAGAACCTAGTTCTAATTAACGTAAGAAATCGACTTTACGAGTATCGAATATAATAATATATTTAAAGAAGAGGTAAATAACGATAACCTTATAATAGCTATAGATAAGATAGAGGTATATTTATATAAGCCGTTATAAACCGATTTATAAAAAGAAGTATTATTCGAGTAATAAGAGACCCGGAAAGCTTAGTTCTTACGCTTATATTAAATAGCCCTTAATATCTTAAGTATACTTTATATATCTAACGAGAACGAGAGGTCTTTTAGCTAAGGTAAGTTAGTAATAACCTTATAATAGTACCGCTTAAGCGAAGAAACGGTAGTAATATTAGTACTACTAAAAGCGTAGTAACGGGTAGGCTTACTCGGTTTATCTACTTACTAGATTTAGTAATACTATATACTAAGGATTTACAAACGATTTAATAAATATTGCTAGAAGCCCCAAATCAACAAATTATACGGTTTATAAACCAAATATTGCGGTTTATTTAGGTTGGTTTGGTTTGTTGAGAACGCTACGCTTGATCCGACAATAATATTCTTGTGAATCTCGTTCTCCAAATTCGATGTCAATGACCAGTTATAGGCCCCATGACGTGCCATGATAACCTCCACTCCAAGATCATTCTGTATGGAACACCTAGGGACCGGCGGTGAACATAATATCTGGGGCGACCGGTTGTTACTCCATATTAGCCAGGCCGTTTCCATCGTAGGTTTGATGTTGTATCTGAACAGTTGTCTTCAGAGCCGCGTTTTCCATCTCCAACCTAGCGTATGTCGTCTCCAAGATATTCATTCGCTCCTTCAATTTCGCCTATTCTGCGTGTTCCTTCTCCAAGAATTCCACTCGCTAGGCAAGATTTTTGTAACGTGCCTGAAGCATAGGCAGTCCCCTCTGCATCTCTATGTTGAATATCTGGTTGGATTCCTCGGTTCTGCCTTCGCAGGCTCGGGCATGCTCTGAGCATTTGGCGTAGGAGACAGGCTTCAAGCACCAGGTACAGCGACAGAATGTATTTGGATTACTCCAGCCAGTGGTGTGGTTGGTTGCGGTATGCTCGGCAATGGCATCAAGCCGCACCAGCAGTCCGCAAACACATTTGACAACTCCGACAAAATGGTCCTGTGGATCGTGTTGGTGACTTATATGGCAGTTCTTGAAGGCGCATGGCTGCATCGTCTTTGGGAGACTGAAGAGTTGGGACTGAGCTCGAAAATGAGTATGATTGCCAAGAGCGAAAGGAAGTGGAAGATGATTCTGCCAATGAATGGACGTTATGGGGGTAGGCCAAGTGACCGGGTAATCGTCTCTTATAACCCATATCATGGACGACTGTAACAAGGAGCAAGACGGGGTACATGGAACGTACCTGCATGAGCCACAGTGCCTCGACAAGGGGTTAGCGTTAGGAACTGGCGCTAGCAGAACCAAGGAAGTCACCAACAATATATTCATGAACTGACCTGGTACGGATCCAAGCACACCGGTTAAGACCCCTGTCATAAACATGCAGGATGACCCAGGCGAGAGCAATCGGTAAGGAGGTATGCGTGGCCAAAGGCTGACAGGAAGTCTGGGCCCCAAAGACACGCTTAATGCCGGTCCAGCTCTATATTCAGACAGACCTTCCACCATGTCTCGAGACCAAGGGTCTGAAGCAGATAAGTCTGGGCACCCAGTACAGATCAGATGGCGCTCTTGTGCCCAAGTTGCTTCTGTTGGCTTGGGTGGTGAGAGACTGGCGGCCAAGTCGAGTTGCAAACAGTTATCAGAAAGCTTCTACTACGCTGAAAGACCCTCATAGTCACTCGCATCCTTCCAACCTACCCCGGTCTTTACCAACCTACGGTGACTTTGTAGAGCACAACAATTACAGTTATCCCGGCTAGGACATGGCCGGCGAAGATCAACAAGGCGTACATGGTGAACAATTCACTAACGAGGACTGGGTTACCCACCTTCGCAGCTGCCAGGTCACTGGACCCCAAACCGTGGTGTCCAGGGATGCGGTGCCGTTCTACACACCATTAGCGTATTGGAGCGCCCAGTGCACGACACGGTTACATCTTAGAGATGCACTATTTGCACATCCTAGCAGAATCGGGATGCCAGCGATGGCTTCACCCTGCAGCCACACTATTGAGGCAAGGGAAAGTTGCACAGCATGCTGAGCCCAACCTTCCCTGTTTCTGAAATTGGGGAACAGGGGTCTGCCGCGCTTCAAATTCGACTTAGCTTGAAAAGAGACTGGCTCTATTGAATTCAATATCTGGTGTTGATTGACGAGCTGTGCTGAGATGACGTGTATATATGGCGAACCAGGTCGCCCGGCCGCCTGGGTTGCCAGAAGAGCACTTTTCTGCCGCCGTGGTTGCCTTGCTTTGTCTTGCCTCCCATCCTTTCACATTCCCCGGCCCAACTATGCAGGACGGCATCAGCGCCAGTCAGCTAGCTCAGGCAATTGTTGCATTCATTGCACCGTTACTCTTGCAAGTTTCTTGCCTCATCTTGGAGCACGTCTATTATGTGACAAGCAGGCCTGCGATGTCGCCACACCGGCGTTTGCTTGCGCTTACTTGCGTTCTAACCTTTGCGATTCTTGAGATACTTTTCGCTGCTCTTTTCGGGGCGGCTCGAGACGGCCGTCTCCAGAACGAAAGCACCTTCTTCTTCATATGGAAATGCATTTTACTCCTATCGATTACGACATTGGAGGTAAAGTGGCGACGGCTCTTTCCTTGAACGTCACTGACATAGTCCCAGATCATTGTGGTCGTATATCCACTTAAGGAAATCCCTCTCCTTAAACCCGTTGTCTTTCAGCATTGGGGAGTGGTCCTTCTTGCGGTCGCGGCGGCGCTCAGCCTTTTGCAGGTTGGCCCAGGGGTTTGGCAGTGGGTGGAGCACAAACATGAGTTCTTGTGGGGGGCGCCGGCCGCCTTCCATTTTACCGTCGCCATTCAGGGTACCGCGTCCATGATAGTCGGCAAGCATGGCGCTCGGTGGAGGTTGTTTTCGATGAGCATGGTTGGGGCTGTTGTAGGCGGCATGTCTGTGGCGGCTGCAGCATGTCGTTGGCAATTCCAGCACCTCCTTCAATGCTTGTTCTCCGTGGTTATCCTTCTCGAGTTTGATTTGTGGAGGCTGTATCATAGTAGGAGGAAGGAGGTGGAAGAGACAGAAATGCAGCATCTCACTCCGAAAACTGCAGGAGGTCTGAGCGGTAGCAGTTAGGGGGCCGGCTGCGCTACCTGCAGGATGATGCATGTAGATGGCCGCAGCGGGTTGGAGGACGAGGTTGTGTTGGTGGTGATTTTCATTTAATGGGTGCTAGCCTGCGAGTCGACAACACGAGCGTCTGCATTTCACTGTTCTTGATAGTGATGTAAATGATATATTGCCCTTTCCAGACGTTCTTACACTTCATTGGCATTTCAATCAGACCGCTGGCCTTCTGAACCGAACTTGAGCAGAGATCAAGCAAGGCAGACATCATCGCTGGCTCCCAGGTTGACGGTCATTCGCTCATATCGAATGGGATCCATGTAAATGCCTTAGTCCTCGGCGGTTATCAGAGTGATCCGCCAGCTAGAGCCAAAAACGACTCTTCGGTTTGGCGGAAAGCCCATTGAGACGGCCCGCAACCGGGTCGCTGAGCAATGGATCCAAGCACGAACTGGACAGGGGAGATTCCAACCCGTCTGCGGAGCTGAAATGCAACCCTCTTAGATTATACCGTTAGAGCCGTCCGCCTTTGAGCTCTCGTTCAAAGATAGTACTCGCGGCTGGATATGGCAAGTCATGAACCACGACAAAGACCACAGAGGCAGTTACCAGTGTACACATTCATCCTGTCCAAGCCCAGTCCCCCTGCCATTTGCCTTCATCTCCTTACCTGCCCATGATATCCATGCAATCCGAATCTAAATAATCGTCCGACGGGCCAGAGAAGAGGTCCTCCTCTAAGCCTTGAAGGATCTGTAGATCCTTAAACAGTGCGCTCGACCTGTGGGACACAGTCTTCAAAAAGGATATTGTACTTGACAACAGACCCCTCATAGTCTTCTCTCGGATGACCTCATTGAGAATGGGTGTTCTAGAGGCTTTTATCAAAATGAGGATATTGCACCATTGCCTAAGCAACCCAGTTGTTAGTGTCGAGTCACGTAAAGAAACTGAGTTTCCATCAGTGAAGTCCTACCTATGAGCGATCACCCAGACGTGAGGCACAATCAAGCGCTGCAGGCCTAGACCGTGGTAGGCCTTCGTGCTGTCAATCATAGCCTGTATGCCTTTTTTCGCTGCTTGGATGAGTTCAGGGTCGTTGCAGTGACCGTTGGATTCCAGAATGCGCATAACGCATGGTCTGTAGGCAATTGCGATGATTTGCAAGTAAGTTCCCTGTAAGTGAGCTTGCAGGATGTCTGCGGCAAGAGAATTGTGCTCGGCAAACCCCAGCTCCTGGGGGAGAAAGTCGGGGAGTTCTTCTAGCTCCTTGAGGTCCGGCGTTTGTGATGTGGGCGGCGCGTGGAACTGTCGAAAGGCGGGTTTGAGTTTGTGGAAGAACAAGTGTGTGTGGAAGCTGAGCAGTACCGTCCGTGCAAAACCACATTGGCTTTCTGCTCTAGCTATGTCAGGTTGTGGCATAACGCTCTCATAGTTCATGAGCTCGGATGGTGGCAAAGCCAGTTCGGCTATAAGGTCGCTGAAACGATATCAGTCAGTCGTCTCGGTCATGATCTCTAAAACGTGCCACGGACGAACCTCTCAAGCTGCACGCAACTCCAAAACATAAGCAAGTACATGACCTCTGGAGAAGAGGTCTCATTATGACGAGCACGAAAAGCTGGATCTTGCTGGATTTGCTGTTTCATTTCTGAGAACCGGCCGAAGTACCTACCAATTGAGAGTTAGTACCTTTCGTCACAACATACCTATAACACGAATCGGATAGAACTCACGGCATCAAAAGAGCTAAGAGTTTATTGCTGGCGTCATGGATGCAGTCATAACTCTGCACTGGTCGTCCTAGCTGTCCGTAGTAGAGACTGGCAAGGACTTTTATAAGGATATACTCCAGTTGGTACCTGCCATTCTGCTTCTGAAGAATATGGGTCGCGTATGCGAAGTAATCCAGGCCTGGAATGACTTCCATATTCCTTATGCCGAAGAGATCATGAACAAATGGTTCGTCCATGCTCTGTACTACCACGAAGCCCCCTATTTCCTTGCGAGGCAAGATTTCAGGGATTTTATCCTTCCAGAGACATATCTTCCCTAAAGCGAGTGCTGTAAGAACGAGAGAGTTTTGGATAGATGGCTTCAATACAGGCCGCGCGGGCCTGAAATAATCTTTCTCCGACGTACCGCTTTGCGGCTGCTTCCTCTTGGTGCCGATGTCCGTATGGGATGGCTGCTCGTTCTGAACCTCGTCAAGGAACGATCGAACCATGGCGTGGAGAAACAATGGGGGAATAAGTGGATGCATGTTTTGAATGTTGTCCTCGTAGCTCTGGACGCATTTCCACACTTTTTTGTCGGCGAAGTCCAGGAGTGGCATGTTGACAACTTCTGCAATACCATTGGCGCAGCTGGCTTCCACGTGATTGCTTGATTGTTCTCCTCGCTCAAAAAGGCTAAGGTCGCCGCGCTGGCGTTCATGTTGTAGCGGGAACATCCTCATATCTCCCTCATGGAAGTAGCTCTGTACCAAGTTCCCGACTGGCGAACATTCGAACAAGTTGCTTGTGTTGCTGTGATGGGGCGCTGTGGTTTGCTGCTTAGGTGAAACAGGTCCGAGTGAGTGAGTTTCCATACGCATACTAGCTAACATTTCCAAAACTTGTTGGGCTTGGAGTGAGGTGATAGGTGACTTTGACACCGATTGATGAACGCGACTCGGAATTTGGAGGTCCGGCATGTAACCTCTCAGGCTGGAGTACAGCCATATGCACGTCCGCTTTTGCACAAGGCACTCGTCGCATGGCTGTAGCACATTCCCGTGACGATATTGGATCCTGTTGACCAGGCATTGTACCCCGAGGATTCTGCAACGCCCGCATATCTGTAGGAAGGTCTTACATCAGTCACCATTGCTTGGCTCAGAGGTGATTTGTTCTTGCTTTGAGATAGCTGTGGAAACCTACTACTGAGACCCTTTCCAAGTTGCCCTTGAATGGTCTGTTTACCAGACCTATTGGGACGGTATCCATGATTGGAGGCTGTGGATGTCTCCAGGTTCTACTCTGGGAGGAGTCCAGTGGACGGTTCTGTCATTGACATATCTCCGAAGGAACTGTTGCAATTGCAAAGGAGATCCAAACGAGCCGTATGCTGCTACGGATCTCGGTGTTGTTTTGATACGACCTATCTGGCCTCCAGACAAGGTGGACCGTTTGGACTACTAGTAGGCTAGGGTCATGGCAAGACGAGGACAATTGTTTTGTTAGAGTCCCTAACACTCCCTTCGAAGTGCCACACAAGTCACCTGCATACTCAGACACAGGTAAGGAAGTACTGCGCTAAAATTTGTTCTCCATTGGTACCTACCTCAATTACTCTGGTGTCATAATCTTTAAACCCCAGCCACTACGCCAATGCGGTAAGGGTTTCCAGGTGGCGTTTTGATGGACCCAGCCTTCGTGCCCAGTGACAAGCCATTCAGGACGATAAATGTAGCCATAAACAGAATTCAGAAGGAGGGATGTTATCGAGCGTGAGCGTGAGTACAGCCTCGCCGCTTGCGAGACAGGAAATGGGCCGTGCCCTCTAATCCCGGCACGCGTGAACCCAACCGTACCTTGGCGTCCACACCTATTGGTTCGTGGCTAGCATAGTGTAAATACTACCCGGCAATTAGTAAAGCCTTATTATATCCTCTCCCCTCTCCCCTCTCCCCTCTCCCCTCTGCCCTCTGCCCTCTGCCCTCTGCCCTCTATGGAGTCAGATACACAGCCGGCGGCAGAAGACCACCCGGTGGCTAGCAAATTCACACTCCAGCATGCTAAGGAGTTGTTTGCCGCTCTGTTTGCGAAGGCGACGGCCCCAGGTTTCAACCTTACTTCTCAACAGAGACTAAATTTCCAAAAGAATATGAGACTACTGGATGAGGCAGAGGAGGATCTGCATAACTTTAGTCCGTCAACACAAGCTCGACACAAACGAGCGGCCAAACTCTTGCGCTGGACTTTCCACAACCACAAACGCGAACGATTTATCCTCTGCGCGGCTTCACAGAGTTTTCTACATCTTGTCCACCTTCACGCTGTACACCAAGCGCAACAAGTCCTAAATGAGGTCAACGAGGCCAATGTCGGTGATTCGGCATCAATCGCGAGTGCGCTCGAAGACCTCAAAGACCTGGCTGCGGCTGTCGAAAAGCACTTTCCAGCGTCGTCCAAGGACAATACTAAATCTTGCTCTCCAGATGTCAAGGTTTTGGCTCCTTCAATTGAGAGTTCGAATACAAGCATTCAGAACCTCAAACCTGGTATGGTCTACCATTCCTCCATCATGCCCAGACTTGCAGAAGCCGAGCCGAGTCGCCCGTTCTCTTCAACAGACTGGAGTAGAATGCTAAAGCAGGTCGCAATTCATGATTCCGAATCGAAAGATCGAAATAATGCCTCCGATGTTAACGACACATTGCCCGAAAAACGCAAGCGTCACTTCCAAGAGCAGACCGAGTCGCCTAGAGCTAATACCTGCGACATTGGCAGTGACAGCACTGGACATCGTATGAGAGCCGGACGGCCCAAACGACCACGCATAGAAGGCCCCGAGTTGATTAGCACAGGCTCGATTGAACCCGAGTCGCGCCGCCTCGGTGATGACGCACGCACCGTTCAACTCTCCCCAGAAGCTGAGATTACAAGCATTCTTCGACAAGTTCGAGGGCTCGTCACTCTATCATCCTTTGGAAAACAGCAGCTGGTTGAGCAGGTGATTGAGGGTGCGACTAAAATCATCTCTTTGACACAATAACGGAAGCTGAGCACAGGCGTGTAGCACTCGAAATACCCGATAACGGCGCCGACCACGCTTACATCTATGAACCATCAGTGTCAGGCAGCTCCACGCAGCCCACCGAACGAGCCATAACTCCGGTCTCGCGTCAACGCACAACAGTGCCGCTGGGTGGGCATCCACGAGCCGATATCCCCTTTGGTGATCCCTATGTCCCACCCTCGCTCTTTTCTCGGCTGCGGTCGCCCTCCGATGACAGTAGCAGCAGCCGATCCATCTTCCACAATCCTCCATCTTCCAACCTCACCGGGCCCCTTGCCGTGGACGAACCCCTTGTTCCTCTTCATCAGGCATGGGCAGCTTGGACGTCTGAACCGTTGATCTCCTTTTCCGCGCCGCTCATTCGCATCTTGGGTCCCGCACCTAATAGCATGGGGGCCGAGTTTAGTCAGATTGACGGGCGGAATCAGGAATCCGTCCAACCAAGTTTTCCGGGGGAACAATCCTCAGGGTACTGCAAACCAATCCAGCAAGCAAGGCTCGTGCCTGGGGGACCCCAGCTCCAACTCGCGACACAGTGGACGGTTCCTGACACGGCCCAGTCGATTGTGTTTGCCTTGAATGGCAATATTGACGGCCTGAAGGACCTGTTTAGCCGAGGGTTAGCGTCTCCTCGGGACGTGAGCGAATCTCGAGGGTTTAGCTTAATGAGAGTAGGTTATACTAACTACCCCTTCCTCACTCGAGTGTGTCTTGGAAGAGCGCTGAGATTGTTAGTGGGCGCTCTATGGTGGAATGCACCACTATAAAACTGTCCAGTTTTTGATCAGTCAGGGGGCACACGTGGATGAGGAGTAAGTATGAATGCTAAGAAGCGCCAATCACGCCGATAGAGCCACTGACTGACGAATCTACCCCAATACAGGTCATACGAACATGTGTTTGATTTTGGATTCCGCTCGAAATGCAGCAACAAGGAGCTGGAGGAGCTCAGCTGCGTCAGATACAGCCGAGACGACAATTGGATTGAGGAGCAGAACTTCTCACTGCTCCATCAAATCGTCTTCGGCCTATCCTCCTGTTCGCTCGCAGCCGCGCTCAGGGAGTACCCGGACGCCGTCCATGCCAAGGACACCCAGGGCCGCACTGCACTCGACTGGGCCACGGCCAGGGCACAGCTGAGTGACATGAAGCTCCTAATAGAACATAAAAGCAACGTAAACGGGATGGATGTTAGCGGCCGCAGCACGATCCTGCACGCAGTCGATAGCCACAACGTCGAGGCCGTCTGCATCCTCCTCAAAGCCGGCGCTGACCCTAATCCCATGGTTCCAGAGGGTCTGTTCCGCAGCAGCCCGCTCAAGGCGGCCAGCTTTGGCGGCCTGGTGGAAATGGTCAAGCTACTCCTCCAGTTTGGCGCAGAAGTCGACGCGTACAACCCAGAAGGCCATACGGCGCTGCACGCGGCGGTCATTACGCAGAATGTCGAGTGCGCGAGCATACTGCTCGAAAAGGGTGCCAGCCTAGGGGATGTGGCAGGCAACGGATGTACGCCGTTCGTGACAGCTATAATACACAACAGCTATGCGGTGCTGAAGCTCTTTGTCAACCGGCGCTACGGGCATGTTACAGCCGCCCATGTGAAAGGGCCCCAAGTGTTGGCCGTAATAGCGGAGCACGCTGACACAGATACGATGTCGATCATCGCGTCGTTCCTACCGCTGAAGCTAGCTCTCGGCCTAAGCAGAGTCAACATCGCTGCTGATATCAAAATACCGCGGCAGCGGAGAGACTACGACCAGAAACTGGGCGAGACATTCGATGATCTGTTGTCCTCCATCGCCATGGCTAAGGAGCAGTCCGCTGCCTTCCGCACGGCGGACGGCGGCATCGGATCCGGCCTGCTGAATTACTTCTCTCCTGGGTCGTTGCGTTGCGAAGAGCTGGGGGATTAATTGCAATTTTGAGTGCGGTTGGTGAAGGATGGCGACGGAGAATGCTTCAGATTTCTAGAGTGGCCGAGATGGAAAGACCGACGGTGATAGTAACGATGAACATCCAGAAAATTTGAAAGCTTTGCGTGATGACGGCAGGGGCATGGCGGAGAGGCGAGAGTATATCTGCAGTTGCTACAATCTCATATCCTGTTTTACAATATATATCACCTGTTTTTACCCGTGCTTGGAGGTTACCCTACATTTGCATATGTAGGCACCATCGATATAAAGTTGTCTCTCCCACTGTCAAACCTGTGGAAGCCATCCTCGAGAAATGATTGCGGACATGCAGCTGGTATTTGGAACCCTCCAAGATGCACGATGTAACGGGTGTACATCTCTTTCCTTCACTGCAGTTCCAGAAGCCGAACAGACAAGATCTACGACCAGCATATGACTAAGAGCGCAAGGCAGCAAGAAGGCCTATAGGGGGTCGAGGAAAACAACATTTGGTTCTTGTTTTCTTGATACGGGAAGAGCAGACGAGTGATTTAATCGAAGTCGCGACGCGTGACGAGAACAGCGACAGCCAGGCAAAGCATTTCTATACTTCAAGTCCCAGCTTGTTTGGAATAACATGATGTCTGGGATCTCAGGAAGGACTTGTTATGTTATTCCACCAATGTATAAGAGTAGTAAGCTTAGGACGGCATGTACTTCGCCTGTCATCTTTGGTTGCCTTCAGCATTTGCTCTTCCGCCCTGCCTTCTGTACACGTCTGTTCTCCTTCTCACGCTTTCTCACTCTCTTCCGCAAATGGGAGCGCTATGCCGACATGAAAAGCAGGCTCAGACATGTTGTTTTTCTTGTAGCTTTCGGGCGGGTTGACTCAAGGTCAACGAAATGCATTGTCTTTTTCTTGACGGTCTCAACGTACCTCAGAACGACTATCGCCCCCGGGGCCAGTATCATCGAGAGGCGAGAGTCTACCGATAACCCGAGCCAGCGCTTGAAGAAGCAGCGGAGGATGAGGCCATGTGCAACCTGAGATTATCGTGTCTTAGAAGTCGTACGGAAGCTAAAAGACCAAAGCGGAAGAATGGGAAGAATGCGAGGTTTGCAAAGGTATGGAGAAAAGAGGAGAGAACGTACGAGGAGCACGTCAGCGGGCTTTCCCCCGTTCATGCAAGGCCTCTGGATCTCTCGGATTTGCGATATGAGCCTGTCAAGACGGTTGCTGACTTGCTGCATTGATCTAGGTTAGAAAAGCACGAGGGTATTAGCAACAGCTCATCATTAGTAACGAGACTGGAAATGCATAAAGCTAGGCATAAACGTACTCTCCACCCTCGCACCCATCCCTCCAGATATCCCACTCCCTCTCCTGGTCAAGCCCCCTCGTCTTCCTCAATGTTCTAATCTCCTCTTCCCTAAGCCCTTCATAATTGCCATAATCCCACTCCGCAATGTCCTCGGTGTAGGTAACCTTACAATTGGCGGCGCCGGAGGAAGGCGACGACATGAGCAGCTCAAAGGTCTTTCTCGCCCTCTTCCTCGGGCTGACGAAGATGTGCGCGAGGCGGGAGGGGTCAAGAAGTTTACCGGCGCCCACTACCATTCTCGCCGCCGAAAAGACCTGGGCGGTGCCTTCTAGGGTAAGTTCGACATCCGTAGTGCCCGTATAGCGGCCTGACTTGGCCCACTCGGTCTCGCCTGTTTGAAAGACCTTGTTAAAACGTTTCTTTCGAGCCTGGCCAGACGTGGAACTTACCATGCCGCATAAGAAAGACACGGGGTGTAAGGGCGTCTTGGTCGGACATGATAGTTGTGCTTTACTTTGGGGGAGGTGAGGGATAACTTGGCCGCAGAGTCCGTAGGGTTATTTTGGGAGGAGGTGAGGGGTAACTGGGTTATTTTCGGCTGCACACCCTTTTTCACCCCGCCTCGCTTTTTCGTCCATGGATCGATGCATGCTAAGCTTGACCCGTGAGTTCGAGTGGCACTAGGAACTCCACGGGAACCCTTCCCTGCTCTACGAGCAAACAAAGCTCCGTATACGCAGTATCGTACGAAAAATTTACCCGTAAGCCCGGTATTGAGTGGACTAACGGGCTAAGCCATCTTATACTATTTTTCGTATACAACAGCGATAGTTGGTAGAATCTCGACGAATGAGAATATAGAAAATCTTAACCTTAGCGGTACGTACTTTAACGCGCTACGGAGATACTTCGTTAATTTTACTTATTATACTAAGTACGGCGGCGTATGCCGAAAACTTAGTAGACTAAAAAAGCATCATAGTCCTAATATATATAACTTATAATTAAGTATACGGCTCGAAAGTTAAAGCTAGTTATTAGTTAGTTTCTTAATATATACTACTTTTAGCTGTTAATATCGGCTACGTTATGTTAATTATAATAAGCTAGCTTAGAAACTTCTTAACCGTTTTTCTAATAAATGACTAATACTTTACGCTTATATCTATACGTATAATATTAGAATAAACTCCGCCGAGGGATTAAAAGTTAGTACGGTTCGAGTTCCGACACTAAGCTAATATATAAAAGGATGTATTATACTAACCTTTATACTTATATAAGGATATTAAATATTAGCGTAGTTTCGGTTTATAAACGGAACTTTATAAAAAAGTAATAGTAAAAGCGTACTGCGCTAACCTTTAATATCCTTATAAAGCTGTATTTTATATCGGGTAAAGGTATAAATACGTAAAGTATTATACGTATTATAATCGGTACTTAAGCTTATTTTAACGGTATTTTTACTCCGCGTTATAATTTAGCTTATTTTAACGACCCGCCGTCATCGCCGTAATCCGCCCTCCGACCTTTAAAATCCGTCTATTAGTAATATTCTAATAACGTCGTAAAACAAATAAAAGAAGACGAAGGCAACTCTTAATAAGATAAGGTTATCGTAAGGTTTTAAAGATAAGGGAAAGCGGTTATTAAATGTTGTTACTTATACGGCCGAGTGTTTCTTTTATCGATTAGAAAGCTACTTATTTAAAGACAAAGTATTAATTAATGCTATACTTGATGTTACGCGCGTATTTACTAATAAGAAGTAGGAAATAATTAATTAATTCGAAGATTTCGTTTAAGAGGTAATTGCTCTTATTATAATTAAGAATTCGTTAAAGGATTATTAGATAAGTTATTATAGTTTGCTTCTCCTTAATTAACCGGTCCTCGCGACTTATATCTTTTAAAGTCGGTCCTTTACTTATTTATTACTTAGTAGAGGGTTTATAACCTACTAACGTACTAATAGAGATTTATCTTTCTAAGACGAAAACTATTACTAAGAATCTTAAGCCTAATTTAGAATAAACTACTCTTATTAAAACTTAAGATCTTAAATAAGCCTCTTTAGAAAGCGTCTCGGATATATAAGAGACTTCTTCTACGTTTATAAGATGCTAAATATTATAAGGCTTACGCAGCACGTAGGTATTATAAGGCTTTTAGCCGAGAGTAACCTTTAATATATTATTTAACTTTCTTAGTTTCGTAAGTCTTTTTATTAATTAATAATCTTTTAAACTATTAAACTATTTGTTATCTTATAATTATAATAGCACCGCTCGTTCGAGTATAAGGCCTCATACCCTCGGTTTCTTAATTAAAACCGATACCCGTTGGCCGATAACCAACGAGGTATACCGACGTTTATTAAACGTCTATCGCTATCTACCGTCGTTATCAATTCCGCCTTTATTAGTAAACTTATATCTTAAGTCCTTCGTTATTAAGAAGCTTATTAACTCCGTCGGTTTATAATTTATAATTATTATCGGAAAGTTATTTTTTCTTCTTATTAAGTAATATTATTAAAAGACCGCCGATAAGCTTTATTAAAAGATATATTAATAGTACTTAGTTTTATTAAAAATAATCTTATTATTTATTAAGTAACTAAATTAGACCTAAGATAAGTAAAAGGATTATTAATACTCGTTAATTTAGGACCGTATCCCTTTATTTACTATTAGATATATATACGTTATAATAAGTATTAGTAAGTTTAAATCGGGAGTTTAAACTCGCTTTACTCTTTAGACTAATATTATCGTTACTAATAAACTTATCCTTATTAACTATATTAATAGAAGAATTATAGCTTATCTTATTAATAACCTTATAAGGAGACCCGGCTCTTAAATTAGCGGCTTAATAGTTACGATATATATAATTAGCTTAGAAAAGACCTTTTAACTTTTAAGACTTAGTCCGTATTATTACCGAGCGTTAACCTCGAAACCTTAGCTTATAACTATTTATACCGAGCTCCGATATAAATATAAATTAGTCGAGTTTATTTGAAGACTATTTATTACTCGGAGCTCCGTTAGCCGATATAACTAAGCTTATTACGTCGGCCTTATTTAAACTTATTATAACTAACCTTAATAAACGTATAGATTTATATAATAAAATTCCCTTATTTATTAGAGTTTAACTTTAATCTACTCGATCCTAATCTTAGCTTTAAGCTTAATCTTAAGATTAACCCGCTCGATCTTAATAACCCTTTTATTAGATTAACTTAGATCTACCCGACTATAATAACCGCGTTTAAACGATTAGTCTTATATTATTATTAGTTTTATTACTAATCTTACTACTATTTTTATTATTAGTCTTATTACTAGTTTTATTATTAATCTTATTATTAGTCTTACTACTAATCTTATTATTAGTCCCGCCTTTGCTACGACTTATATCGGTAATAACGTTAGAATAGCTCGCCGAGGCTTAAGCTAAACTAGAAGCTAAGGAGGTAGAATTAGTAAGATATAAACGGGAACTCTAAGATAAGTAACGTTAACCTACTCTTAGCTAGCCGAGATAAGGTTAAAACGACGGAGGTCGGAATTAAGACGACCTATTATATAATACTCGTAAAGAAGAAGTAGCTGCTATTACTCGGATAGTTATAGAAGATCTTCGTAAAAGTTTAAAACCTATCTCGATTATAATCGGCTATCTTATTAATAAGCCTAATAATTAGAATAACGGGCTTTACGGATAAAAGTTACGTTAATATAATTACTTTTACCTTAATGTTAATTTAATATTAAGCGGCGACGATTAGTTCGTACTTAACGGGGATACTTATTATAAGAGCGTTACTTTATTCGTTAATTTAGTTCGAGATAATACGATTACCCTAAGTCGGATTAACGAATTAAGAACTAACTTATCTTAGCTTTTTAAAAGATAAGTATCGGCTTAGTATATAAGTACTTTATCTTAAGAAGAACGTAATATAATAAAGCTAGATCTCGAAAGCTAGCTTTAAGCTTTACTTAGGGCTTTTACTAAACTATATTAAAAGCTCGTCGAAGAACTAAACGCTATTAAATATATAAAAGGATACGTAGCGCGAAATATTAGTATTAAAGGTATTACCGCTAAGATTATAAGGATTAGTTAAGAACTTAGCGAAGATCGGGTAACCGAGATAGTTAGAATTTACTCGGCTATCTACTTAACTCTTAGACTATTAATATTCGTACCTACGCCCGAGATAAACTTAACGACTTATTTAGAATATATCGACGAGAAAGTAATAAGTATATACTAAGCTATAATAACGAAGAGCGAGGCTAAACCTTAACCGGTTTCTTAGAACTATAAATAGATATAAGGTTAATTACTTATACCGGCTTAATTAAAAGCTCTAATATCGGCCCCGGCTTACTACGGCTAAACGGATAAAAATACTTATAAGGATAGTTAAAACGATAAGTAAGTAGGAGATAATTAGAATAACGAGGCTTATTAGAATAATAAATATCAATCCGGAGAAGGATAAGGAAATTTTAGTTAATATAATAATTATAAATATCGTTATAATAATATATAAAGTTATAATAATAAAGATAAGCCCGAATAACGTAGTAATAATAGTTAGAGATAGAGAATATAAGATAAGCTAGGTAAAGATAAAAGTAAAGACTCGGATAGACTTAATAATAGATAAGGCGCTTATAAAAGTCCGGTACGTTAAATATAAAGCTAATAACGTAATAAACAGTACGTTTAATACTTATACCGTAGACGGTATCGGTATTAAGGTAAGATACGTCCGTAAAGAGGCACTTATATCGTGGAATAAGATATTATAATTTAGCTCGATTAACCGGACTTAGACTCTAAAAAATAGGAACTTTAATAATAAAGCTTTATATAAATAGATATATATATTAACGATAATAAGACCTAAGTTTAATCGGCGGTTAACGCCGAGGATAATAGTAACGATTCTACTTATATTACCGTAGTTATAAATACGTAGATATATAAGAAGTATAAGACTAATTTTAATATTAAAAGAGCTCTCTTATAATACGTTTTCGCTAATAAATATATTTTATTAGAATGACGCCGAACGAGAATATAAAGAAGGCTTATAGCCGACTTTACCCTTAACTTTAATACTAATATCGACTTATCGGACGTTAGCACCCTCGAATAAGACGACGAAGACGGCGTCGAAGAAGATTAAGTTAATATATCTATATTTAACGCTATACTTATAACCGATACCTTAAGCTACCTTAGTCCTCGGTATATTTACGCTTAAATTATTATTCGAAACGATAACGGATAAGAGATAAAAGTTTATACGGATTCGGGCTACGATTATTTTATTATAAACGTAAAATAGCTTCGATACTACTTCCTTAACGCTTAGAAAAAAGCCTTTAATAAACAAATAAAAGGTATAAGGGGGAAAGTTACCCTAATTATTAAAGCAACGTTTTATATTATAATTCTAAGCGATATCGGCTTAGCTAAATACCGAATTATAACGTAAATAATAAAGGATAGACTTCGGCTTAACCTTTTCTTAGGAAACGAGTAAATAATATTATATAAAGTAACCTTAGACTTAGTAAAGGCTCGAATAATATTAAAGAGCTATAGAAACTTAAAAGTCTTAATTACTACGCTTCGAGTAACCGTATTATAAAAGGGTTATACCGACTTTATTTAAGTACGTAGCTTTAGAAATATCTATCGTATAATAAAGAAGGAAAAGAAGAAGGAAATTAAGCCGTACCCCGTAAATATAAAGAAATAAAGATATTACGTACCGGCCGTATACTTAGTTATACCCGGACGTAGATTAATACCACCTTATATTATAATCCGTAATACGAACCTTAACCTTAAAGAGTATATAATATCGACTTAGCGCTTAGTTAAATTAATCTTAATAATTATAACTTTTAATATAACCCTTTTATCTCCTTTACGCTAAGCTTAATACGGAAAGCGTAACCTTATATATTTATACGTAAAGCTATTATATATTAAGCCCGATTAAGCCGATAATAATAAACTCTACGGTAATTATAACTTTATTTAATATTAAGCCGTATTAGGTATTATATACCTTCTTATAAAATTTTACGGAAACCGTCGAAGCTCCCTCGATCGTATCTTCCCTCTTCTAACCGTATTATTATTAATAATATTAAGATAGCGCCTACTTCCCGTAAAACTACTCTTATTAAGACGGTTAGCGCTTCGGTTATTATAATTATACTTACTTCTTCGATAAAATAAGGTCGAGATCGCCCTCGTAAAAGAGCGCGCCTTAGCCTTAATAAGAGCTAAGTAATAATCGAGGCTATTAAACTTAAGGCTTAGTTTAACGACGACGATAACGACGATAATAACGACGAGGAGGATAAGTTACTTTCTTCGTCTACCGCCCTCCGCTTCCCCCGTATCTTCTTCGACTTTCTCCGCTAAGCTATTATTACTCGTATCGCCGTAACCCCTATTATTATTATTATTATAACGCCTTCTTAAGTTATTATTAAGACTATTAACGCGGTAATACTTTCCCTTCTCTCTTCGCTTATTATTATAATAGTTAAAGAGATATCCGACCTTATTTATAAGAAGGAGAGAAAGGAGTATTATTACGGTTACGTAATAAAGATAATAAGAGGTTATAAGATAAATAATCTTATCTCCCCCCCTTTTTATACCCTTATTTAAGATCTTATATTAACTTATATATAATTAACCTCGTAGTATTATAATTAACTAAGTAAGAGCTTAATTAACCTTTACTCGGGGTATTAGTAATTTAATTATAAATACGAGCTAAGTAAGCGATATTCCCTTCTTATTACTTATTTATATATATCTTAATATTTATTATAATAAAGCTTAATCTCGAGGCTTTTATAATTACGGTATTTATAAAGTTTATTTTATTATATAATATACTTAGAGATATTATCCTTACGGTAACTTCTATTATATATAATATATAGAATAACGCTTCGGCTCTATATCGTAAAAAGGCTCGGGCGGACTCGACTAATATAAGTCCCGATATAAAGATCGTAGAGTTTACTCTCTTTACCTTTACTTTTAAATAAATAATTACTCTTATTATAATCTTCGTTATCCCCTTTAAGATAATATTAATCTCGAAGGAGCGGCTTACCGCTTTAAAAAGTTAGATAACGAAAATAATACGTTTATAGTCTTCCCCGATAATAACCCCGTTTAAGTATTATTATATAGAAGTTACTTCTTCTTTTAAAGAAGCTTCGTTCTCTTTCTTTTCGGAGGAGTCTTCCTCTTCCTCCTTCTTTTCGGAGGAATAAAAGAAGAAGAAGAAGAATAAAGTTAAAAAAGCTAAGAAGGAAAAGAAAGATAAGAAAGAGAGGAAGGAGAAGAAGCGTAAATATAAGTAATAAGTATTATTATCTTCCGAGGTAATACTTTAATAGCCTTTATCTTTACGTTTTCTTAAGTTTTTATTTTTTATTTTTTTATTTCGTCTTATTAATTCCTCGACGCCTTTATACCTTAATATTATTATTTTTATACTTTTAAGGATATCCGTTTACCCTCTTCTTCTTCGTAATTATTATCTCTTTTTATAACCTTAGTATAAATATATAAGCTTATTGTTTTATTATATATTCCCGAACCGCTCTTAAAATATATTTAACGCTATTACGTCGGTAAAGTTACTTAATACGGTCTACGATAAATCTATATACCTAATCTACTTATATAAAGTTTTACGTTATTTACCTTTACTTATTCGGAAGTTACTTATATAAAGTATCTCTTTTACGTTTTATTCTTTATCTCTTATTTTACCGAGGACCGAAAAAGGTTATTCGTTATATAACTATTACCTAAATAAAGGATCGTTTACTATTTTATATAATAAATCGACGTAGAAACGGTTATATATATTATTTATAGAATTCCCTCTAACTTTACCGTATATAAGTTAATAACTTCTCTAACCGTATATTTACTCCTAAGTTAATCGAGTTTCTTCTTAAGCTACGGTATATAAAAGGGTTATACCGACTCTATTTAAGTACGTAGCCTTAGAAATATCTATCGTATAATAAAGAAGGAAAAAGCTATAGCTATTAGGACTAACCTAACTAAGTGCTAAGAAGGTGCTGCGCACCGGCCGCGTACTTAGTTATACCCGGACGTAGATCAACACTACCCCGTATTATAGTCCGTAGTACGAACCCTAACCTTAAAGAGTACGTAGCATCGACTTAGCGCTTAGTTAAGTTAGTCCTAACAATTATAGCCTTTAATATAACCTTTTTATCTCCCTTACGCTAAGCCTAATATAAAAGGCGTAGCCTTATATATCTATACGTAAGGTTATTATACGTTAAACCCGATTAA
Source organism: Coniochaeta pulveracea (assembly GCA_003635345.1). NCBI lineage: Eukaryota > Fungi > Ascomycota > Sordariomycetes > Coniochaetales > Coniochaetaceae > Coniochaeta > Coniochaeta pulveracea. Next base: position 1,657 of record QVQW01000117.1, on the reverse strand, counting down.
GCCGATAATAATAAGCTTTACGGTAGTTATAGCTCCTTTTAGCCGTATTAAGCGTTATATACCTTCTTATAAAATCTTATAAAAACCGTCGGAGCTCTCTCGATCGTATCTTCCCTCCTCTAACCGTGTTATTATTAATAATATTAAGATAACGCCCGCTTCTCGTAAGATTACTCCCGTTAAGACGGTTAACGCCTCGGTTATTACGGCTATATTTATTTCTTCGGTAAAGCGGAGTCGGGGTCGTCTTCGTAAAGGAGCGCGCCTTAGCTTTAATAAAAGCTAAGTAATAATCGAGGCTATTAAGCTTAAAGCTTAGTTTAACGACGACGATAACGACGATAATAACGAGGAGGACGACGAGCTATTCTCTCCGCCCGCCGCCCCCCGCCTCCTTTATATCTCCCCCGGCTTTCTCCGCCGGGTTATTATTACTCGTATCGCTACGGCCCTTATTATTATTACTATTATAACGCCCTCTCGAGCTATTATTAAGATTATTAGTATAGTAATACTTTCCTTTTTCTCTTCGCTTATTATTATAATAGTTAAGGAGATATCCGACCTTATTTATAAGGAGGAGAGAGAGGAGTATTATTATAACTACGTAATAAAGATAATAAGAGGTTACGAGGTAAATAGTCTTATCCCCCCCCCCTTTTATATCTTTATTTAAGATCTTATATTAACTTATATATAGTTAACTTCGTAGTATTATAATTAACCGGGTAAGGGCTTAATTAGCCTTTACTTAAAGTATCGGCGGTTTAACCGTAAATACGAGCCGGGTAAACGATACTCCCTTCTTATTATTTATTTATATATACCTTAATATCTATTATAATAAAGCTTAGTCTCGAGGCTTTTACAGCTACGGTATCTATAGTATTCGTTCTACCGTATAATATATATAAAGATACTACCTTCGCGTTCTACCGTATAATATATATAAAGATACTACCTTCGTAATAGCTTCTATTATATATAATATATAAAATAATACTCCGGCTCCGCGCCGTAAAAAGGCTTAGGCGGACCCGATTAACGCGGGTCCCGACGTAGAGATCGTAGAACTTACTCCCTCTACCCCTACTTTTAAATAAGTAGCTACTTTTATTATAGCTTTCGTTATCCCCTTTAAGATAATATTAGTCTCGGAGGAGCGGTTCGCCGTTTTAGAGAATTAGATAATAGAAGTAATACGCCTACGGTCTTCCTCGACGGTAACCTCGTCTAAGCGTTATCGTACGGAGGTTACCTCTTCTTCTAAAGAAGCTTCGTCCTTCTTTTTCTCGGAGGAGTCTTCCTCTTCCTCTTCCTCCTCGGAGGAGCGGAAGAAAAAGAAGAAGAAGAAGGTTAAGAAGACTAAGAAGGAGAAGAAGGATAAGAAAGAGAAAAAGGAGAAGAAGCGTAAATATAAATATTAAGTATTATTATCCTCCGAGGTAATACTTTAATAACCCTTACCTTTACGTTTTCTTAAGTTTTTTTTTTTTTTTTTTTCGTTTTATTAGTCCCTCGGCGTTTTTACGCCTTAATATTATTATCTTTATACTCTTAAGGATATCCGTTTACCCTCCTCTTCTTCGTAACTATTATCTCCCTTTATAACTTTAGTATAGCTTTTATCTTTAATTAGGAACTTAACTTTATTTAG